>CP092864.1:92945668-93189656 GCA_030710605.1 Cordylochernes scorpioides
AAATTGATATTGATGAAAACTGGCTGTCGAATGTTCTGTGGACAGATGATGCTCACTTTTCTCTAAACGGAGAATTTAACATTCAAATCAGCCGCATTTGGGCAACAGTAAACCCTAGGATTTTTACAGAAATGCCACTTTACCAGCCTAGAGTTACAGTTTTGTGTGGGTTCACTTCTTTTATTATTGGGCCATTTTTCTTTGAAAAATCAATGGAAGAACTTTTAAAACCTTTTTTGTAACTGGTGAACGTTATATTCAACTTTTGAGAGAAAAGGGTATTCTCATATTGCAGGGCAAAAGCACTAAGCGAAATAACATTCATGAAAGATGGAGGACCTCCTCATATCTCCCGCGGTGCCAAACAATTGCTGATAAATCGCCACTTTATATACCATTGGCCTCCAAGATCACCAGACTTGACGCCTAGTGATTTTTGTCTATGGGGGTACATTAAATCGTGTGTTTATCGATGCTGGCCTACCACATTAGCCATGTTGAAGGCTTCTATCAGATGGCACGTTTTATCAATTTCAACAGATATGTTATTTAATGCTGTCCATTCTGTCATTTATCGTCTGCAGGCGGTGATTGAGAATGAAGGGTGCCACTTTGAGCAAGGATTGTGACCTAATACAAGAGAGAAGGGAGACACCTCATGTATTATAATTATCTACCAATATTTTGCAGCTCTTTGTGTTGGGATATGGGGATAATAAATGCTGTCCTCACATCTTGACTCTTTTTTTTTGTGAACAGTAATATTTTGTTTGTCATTTGCTCACATATTATGTCGTGCAAACCAGAATGTTATAACTTCTCGAATAACACTGGTACACACAATTTTTCCCCTTATGTTTAGTTTTCGCTTTTCGCTGATTAGAAGAAATAGCATAAGGAATATTTTCTGTACACAAATAATTTTAGAAATTTTGTGAAAAAAAATACAAAATGATTTTACTACCACGTTTTTCAACGCAAAAGGTCGATTTAAAAATTATTTTTATTTGAGGGGACACATTTTTTGAAATTGTGTACAGTATAATAAACAATGATAACATTTGACAAGCCCATAGGATATTTGGAATAAAGTACGACAAATATATTTTGTCACTCCCCTCTATATTTCATTTGTTGGATCATGACAAATATCCAGTTAAATAGTCAAGGGTCGCCAATCAGTCAAGAAACGACATTTCTTATAGCAAAAAATCCTATTAATAGTGCCATCATAATTTTTGGTACTATATTAACATTTCAAAAATTCGTGTATTGATATCAGCAGTGTTTTTCAAACATTCAATCTATTTCACAAAACCCCATATAAAATATAAATATTTTTGCTACATGTTTTAATTTGCATTTACCTATTTTACATATCTCTGATTGTATTTGAAAATCGTTAACCAATTCTTCATACTTTTGGCAAAGTGGTGTTTTATTAATTTGTTATTTGATATTATTAGGGTTCTTTCCTGGTATTCAAAAAGGGAAAATACGTGTCGATCAGTTATATTTTTCAATTTATCAAACAATTTGGCCGCTGAATCTCTGATTCTGGTAGAGCGCCATCTGGCGAATAAAATTGTAACTAAAATCAATTTCGAATTTTTCATTATTTGCCATAAAAAATCCCATTGCATCCTGAATACAATGGTGTTTACCGCATTGATCTAGCGCAAATATTCGCGGAGTTATTAATTTTTAAAATAGTGCGGGACTTTTGGATCACCCTGTATTTTAATTGAATAATTGAATATATTATAAAATTAAATCTTCGCTAGAATATGATATATTGACACCTTTTTATATTAATACTGTTTCTCATATTTATTTTTGTATTGCTATTTTTCTTCAATCAACAATTATTAACACTCATTATTATTTTTTTTTCAAATTATTTTTCTTGTGGTCCTAAAATTATTATTTTTTCTAACAATTAATATATATCATTTGGGTTTATAGTAGTTTAGTGTGTCTTCCCTATAACAATTACTATTCTACTTTTTTCGTTAATTTTACTTATTAGATTTATTTCGCAGTTTTTTGAAATTCGTAATAGAAAGAGATGGAGGGAGATTAAATTCCCTTTAATTTTTATATCTTTTATGATATACCTTATTTTACTTTGAAAACTCTTGTTTGTCTACTCTATATCTCTCTCTGATCTGAATTTATATTCATACTATATCTGGATTTAAATAATAATATATAAATATATGTTGGTTAATTAATAACCCTTTCATCAGTTACGTTTTTTCAACAAACATTGTGCAATCATTAGGCCAGAAAAATTTTACTTTATCCCTATGTGTCCGCATATCGAAAACTATTTGCGAAAATATTGCAATCACTTTATACACCATCAAACTTCGCAGGTGAACGAAAATTCAATTGATATGTTAGAACATAAAATCAAAATAAGCAAAACTATAAAATTAAAAAAAAGGATTTATTGATTTTTAAAAATAATTTACTATACTTTTCTGAAGCTATTGCAATCATTAGATGTATGTATTTAATACAAGAAGTTGATTTCGAAGTTAGAAGTAATATTTTATTATTTGATATAATACAATTATTGTGAAATATCAATAAGAATCCCGTCTGTATATGTAATTCAAATATATATAAGAAATTGTGTGAAACTATTTTTGACTCGTATGATTATTTTTGAAAAAAAAAAAAAAAAACAATTTACTATTGCCCTTTCTGCAATAATAGAATAATAGGAGGGCCTGTCTCATAAAATATGGCTTATAACAATTAGTGCTCTAATGTATCACATATATATATATATATATAATATGAAAATCTATTATAGTTATCACTTTAAAAGAGATGATCAAATTTTTTTAAACTATTCTAGAAGATCTTGTCACACCAAAGTAAATCTATACACAAAATGTACGGTTCGAAGTAAGGTGTTCCATAGATCAGGTGACGACCGAGTAGGGTGTTCCATAGATCAGGTGACGACAGAGGAAGGCGTTCCATAGATCAGATGACGACAGAGGAGGGTGTTCCATAGATCAGGTGACGACAGAGGAGGGTGTTCCATAGATCAGGTGACGACAGAGCAGGGTGTTCCATAGATCAGGTGACGACAGAGGAGGGTGTTCCATAGATCAGGTGACGACAGAGGAGGGTGTTCCATAGATCAGGCGACGACAGAGGAGGGTGTTCCATAGATCAGGTGACGACAGAGCAGAGTGTTCCATAGATTGAGTGACGACAGAGGAGGGTGTTCCATAGATCAGGTAACGGCAGAGGAGGGTGTTCCATATATCAGTTGACGACAGAGGAGGGTGTTCCATAGATCAGGTGACGGCAAAGGAGGGTGTTCCATATATCAGTTGACGACAGAGGAGGGTGTTTCATATATAAGGTGACGACAGAGGAGGGTATTCAATAGATCAGGTGACGACAGAGGAGGGTGTTTCATATATAAGGTGACGACAGAGGAGGGTGTTCAATAGATCAGGTGACGACAGAGGAGGGTGTTCCATAGATCAGGTGACGGCAGATGAGGGTGTTCCATATATCAGTTGACGACAGAGCAGGGTGTTTCATAGATCAGGTGACGACAGAGGAGGGTGTTCCATAGATCAAGCGACGAGAGAGGAGGGTGTTCCATAGATCAGGTGACGAGAGAGGAGGGTGTTTTATAGATCAGGTGACGAGAGAGGAGGGTGTTCCATAGATCAGGTGACGAGAGAGGAGGGTGTTTCCTCAATTTCTGCCATTAAGGAAACCTATCGATTAGCCATTTTCTAATCGATGAGAGGCTTAATAGATGTTTTTGGAATAATTCGGTTGTTTAATGAAAAATCAATTGTGAGCACGTCTCGAGTCGGTCTTACATCTCAATGGCCCCTCCCAGGCTACTTCTTTATCGGGCAATGGCACCCCAAGCCGAGTTATGTATGTCTGGGGAATGGAGCAGACAGTGAGAATTTTAAAATATTTTTTTGAATATGTTCAATTACTAGTGGGTCATGCATTAGTGGTTTCGTATATAAACTAGAGCTATAATTCTATAGATATAAACTATCTCTCTCTCATATAATCTTATATGGACGTTATAATAAATCAGTTTCAATCTCAATCTCTCTCTATATATATATGTAAGATTCTTGCAATGTACCGACGTATGGATGAACTGGCAGTCGTGTACGTGAGGCGAGTGTTGATGATCTTCCCACACGCGGACAACAAGAAGCAGAGGCAGGGCTAGATGTTAGCACATAAGGGATCGGGGACAGCCCACGAGACAGAGGTAGAGGCCATGACACCAACTTCGATGCTTATCACCGAGACATGGAGAGCGAGTGTGTGCGAGAGAGAAAGGCTGAAGCGGACTGCCCAGCAACACCTCCTGAACATCTGCTGACCCCCTGTCAAAACTTGTCTTGTTTTCAGGGGTCGTCTATAAAGAGTCCCTGGGGGCCGGCCCCACATGGGCGTTGGCATTTTCCTCCTCTCTCCCCAGCTGTCCCCAACTGACCGCTCTTTGGATCTTTATTTGGACGTCAACATTTTTAGTTTTACATACAAATATGGGTTTACAGGTATTAATAATAAGGATATAGCATATATACAAAATATGGGGGTGGTATCAAATAGAAACGGTGTACATTTTAATACAGTTTAAAATATACTATAGAATGTGCCCCCGGTGATGAAGATTTGTTTGGGGGAAATGAAATAACATGAATGATGACCTAAAAAACCTATTATAAAATCAAAAGAAATAATTTGGGCACAAATTAGTTAAAATTATTATTATTATTAATATAGGAGAATAAAATTAAACAATAAATTAATGATGACGTGTCAATAAGATATAGAATATGATAAAAAGAAAAATACATAAGAATAAATGATAAAATTGAGAAAATATGCAAGATAAAATTAGAAATGCCGTAAAAGTAATTTATTTATAGAAAAAAAATTGAGAACCTATTGAATGAAAAAATAACTAAAAGAATAGCATAAAGCTATTAATTAGCAGCAACCCATAAAATTCCGAGGATACGTTTCTTTTATTTCAAAAATAATAATATTTTGAGCTTTTTTGAATATTCCTGAAGAAGGGCTGTTTACGCCCAAAAGCTCAAAATATTATTATTTTTGAAATAAAAGAAACGTATCCTCGGAATTTTATGGGTTGCTGCTAATTATACACCAGAGGATTCCACCTTACGATAAAGCTATTAAGTTGAACTAAGGTTATAAGTTGACTCAGATGGTTGATGAGGGTATGTTCCTGCAAAGAAATAGCTTAATGAGTTCTGCAATGCAGTACGAACTTGTGTTAGTGAGGTACTGTTTTCATTAACAGAACGTTCAAGATGTTCCGTCTGCATTATTAGTTCAGACTAGCAGGGAGAGGTATGTTGAAGAATGTGGAAAGGGAAAGGTAAACGCAAGAGATGTATTGCTCCCAATAATGATGGTACCCGGCTTGAATGATGAAAAAAAAAGAGATAAAAATGATAAAATGATGAAAATGATGAACCGGGTAATAAAAGAAAGAAAAAAAAGAATCTAGCTGGGTATCCTGAGCTCACTATTGGGAACGATATAGCGAGGAAGGATGTTTCCAGTTGGATTAATAAAAAAATAATAAAAAATTCTGGCGAGCAAGTATCTCTTGAGGGGAATATATGAGATTGGAGGATGAAGAAAGGGAAGGTAGTCGCAAGGGTTGTTCTGTTGCCAATGATGATTTCACCCGACTTGAATGGTAATAAAATAAAATTATTGGTAATTATGAGCCGGGTGATAAGAAAAATAATCTATCTGGGGTATCCTGAACTCACTATTGGGGATGATATAGCGAGGAAGGATTTCTCAGTTGGATTAATCAATGAAAAAAAATGGCGAACAGGAAACCCTTGGGGCAATGCACGAGAATGTATGGGCAGGGTAGGTTAGGATACGTCAACGATAAAATTAGAAAAACTAAATAGATAAAATTTATGAATTCAAAAATATCTTAAACTATTAAAAAAATATTATGAACGTTGTCAATATATTAAACGTTTTAAAATGATGAGAAAGATGGTTGAAGTTATAATATGTGTGTAATAAGCCTAGAGATGATGAAGAATACGATTTGAATATTAAAAAAAGAAGATATAATTAGTTGTTGATGGCTGACGGCATTGCATATGATGGTTAAATTGAACACATAATAATAATAATTATCCCAGCGGTTTCGCCAATTTAATCCACCAGACCGCTTCTCAGAGCTCTAATACTATATTGGATCATTCTGCTTTTATATGCTACACTGAAGGATGGAATCTTAGAAATGATTTTCAAGTAAACTATGGACATAAGCTTATAGGACAGTAGAATGTCTTTATAGTTTGCTGAAGAGCATTGCTCGAAGCAAATATTTGAATGTAATTCTACTGTCCTATAAGCTTATGTCCATAGTTTACTTGAAAACCATTTCTAAGATTCCATCCTTCAGTGTAGCATATAAAAGCAGAATGATCCAATATAGTATTAGAGCTCTGAGAAGCGGTCTGGTGGATTAAATTGGCGAAACCGCTGGGAGGGTTTACCACTGATGAGCCAAGCCCTCCCAATATATTTTTTCATCGCAGTAAGGACAGTAGAAGTTCGTTTTATGTATAAAAGAAACATTCGCGCTTTTAAATCCTTTTATTTTATACTATATATATATATCTCATATTTTTTCTTTATACAAGATATATATAACGAATCTCTTCATAATTGTCCTTATATTCGCTCTATAAGCAACTCTATATCTATAAAACGAGGCCTGTGTAGGATATTTGATAAAACGACCTCTCATGAGCGACCTTTCCTAAGCCACATATTCCCTGAACAACCATATTTGAGGTCAAATTACTCTGATCTAATCCAACATTCGCTGAACGACTCCTTCAAGAAAGACCAAAGTTATCCGTGTTTTTGGGCCCCTTCTCATAGTATTTTTTGTTGAACATATTTTAACGGGGAAGGCAGTACTGTATTTTATAACATGTTACAGGCCTTGCCAGAAATAGAAGTGACTTGCATTTACAAGATGTCAGAGCTATATTTTAATTACTTGCGATAGGTAAGGGTATAATAAAAAAAATATTAAGCACTTTTTTTCAGATAAAAACAACTTTATATTGTCCTCACTGAGAGGGCTTGACTCATCAGTGGAGAACCCTCTCAGCGGTTTCGCCAATTTAATCCACTAGACTACTGATATACTAGAAAATTCTGCTTTTATATGTGACACAAAGGTTGTATTTTAGCTATGGTATTTAAGCAAACTATGGTCTTATGATTTTAGGATAGAGTATATACTTATTAAAAATATCATAGTAGACAGTATATATTACATATAAATTGGGATATTTACGTTCACAAAAATATGAGACCATTGGAGAAATATTTGAATAATTATTGTGAGATTCTCAATGCGATTCCAGGCCGTGGGAGATGACAGTACCAGGCCACCAAGCGCAGACCAGAGAGTTGCACAGATCATGTTTTAGAAGATTGTTGAAGTTACAAGTTATAAGCAATTAAATCGAATAATATTTATCGAGTTCCCTTTCTTTATAAATCAATAAAAACCAATCACGTTAAACCGAAACATTTCTATTGATCATACTGCTGCGATATAGAGAATACTGTAGTACGAGTATGTCAGGCTCGTCTGTCGACGGAATGATGAAAGAATCGATACAGAGATAGAGTGAGGAACAGCAAAAGTCCCACAATTTGTCGACCAGACCCCAACAAGGAAAGCGACAGATGACGTGACCAATTGTCCTTCAATTACACTTGTCCAATGTCACTTTGGATCCTCCGACACCATGTCCCCTCCTTGACCTCTTTCCTTATTTATGTGTTTGTTGCTTGTCTTGCTCAGCTTTACACTAATGGATAACGTTTTGGCGTTGTCCTGGTTTTGTGTGAATAAATGATTGCTCTGTATTTGGTGAATGGCCTCAGGGTTACCTTAAGGAAATGTCAATATTCTTGTCTTCTCTTAATTTATGTTTTCAAGCCCGTAAATATCATAAAATCTCAAAATAAAATATATATATATATATATAAACATAAATAAGAGAACAAAATATGTATATATTTTTGAAGCTCTAATAAATTCCTATTTTTATATTTAGAATATATGCATCATTTTATATATTTTAGTATTTTAATAAATTAAAAACATTTTTAGCCAACTTTTTCTATATGTAACAAGCATATTAATTCTATATTTTATATCCTCTATTTTGAATATATCGTAGCCCCACTCTTTCTTAAATAAGGGATCTTTGGAGAATTTTCATAATATATTTAAAATATATTGTTAGTTTTTCAATACTGTTATAGCAAAAATTAATTAACTTTCATTTTTCTATATCAGTATTTAAAAAGCCAACAATAATTTATAAAAAATATATATAATGAAAATTTCTCTAAAATCTCCAATTTGAGTGAGAGAGTAGGGCTACGATATATTCAAAGAGTGGATAGAAAATATAGAATCAATATTTTTTTTCAAATAAATAAAATAATTGGTTCTCAAATGCGCAAAGCAAATTTCATTGACCTACTGACCATAGCACTTATAAACGGAATAGATTAAATATTGATGTAAAAAATACAAAGAGGGAAATAAAGTAATTACAACTAATGTAAAAAAATATATTTCTGAATTTTAATTAAGCATTTTAATACCGTTGTCTCTTCAGTTTTTTTTATTATTCAGTTAATTAAACATATTTTAAAAGATAATTATTGGAAAAAATCAATTAAGTGTACACTCAATGATGATTTGTAATTGTAATATTTTCTCTTCGTACAAATGGGTCAATTGTGTGTGTGTGATTTTGGTATACCTGAAATACTTTGAAAAATAATTTTTAAATCTTATTTTCAAGACCCCATTCCATACTTATTATATTTACAAAATTGTAAATTCTTCTTTCTTAGAAAAATAAAACACATATATCGTAGTTTATTTGAATACAATGGATGAATTCTTCTATTCCTTATTAGAGGTTATTTTTATAATTATTTTACGCGCGATTCTCTCTCTTCTATTCAAATGATATGAAATAAGTAGTATAGTTTAGATATACAAGCGCATTCTTAATTGTAGATCCGCCTTTGTATGAAAACAAATTGTATATTGCTATTGTGAAATCTGTCTATAAGATAAACTTGATTAGTCATTATTATATATATATATAAGGAAAAACAATTTTCATTCAGGTTCTCTAAAGATTAAAATAATATATTAAATATTAATCATAAACAAGAAAAAAAAGATATATATATATATTTATTGCTTTCTTTACCTCCAGTTTTAAGTATTTTAGTATCTTAGGATTTCTATCTTTATAAAACGGTCAACACCCCTTCATATAAATAGTATTCAAATAAAAATGTTAAAAGTGTAACTATGTAAATGTTCAACCACTACTTAGGTTTCTCCTAGTGACTCGTAGAATTATAAAAGATGTTCAAAATGTAAAGAGGAATGATTGAAAGTATGGTCCACATAATCAATTTGAATAGGTATTTTGTATCAAAATTTAGTGTACCTTCAAAATGAAATATAGAAAAGGTTATTTACAAAAATAACATTTCTAGAAAATATGTAAATATAAAAAGGCAAACTGTGATGAAAATTCACATCGATTTGCTCATTCAGCGAGACTGATGTGGAAAAATAGCAACCATTTAAATAATTGTTTGAAAAACTAATTGGAGCGTTTATAGATTTATGTTTGAATTTATTTTAAAATGTGGTACATTCCTGATTACAATTTGTGATTCTGGATGATGAGAGTTTTTACCGCCAGTTTCCTATTGTGTAACACACACATGATTGTGAACATTCACATATTCACATATATTATTTCACTAATCCTATTTTATATTTTACATATTACATATATGTTTGGGTGCTGCGCTTCCTGGAGTACAGAAGCTCCATCTATGATTCCTTTCTTCCTGTGGGGAATCTGTATAAGACCGGTGGTCTTAATAAAGTATTGTTTGTATGTATTTTACATATCCTCTAAGCAATGAATAACAATTTAATATTAACAAACTTGTGTCACTCAATGTTGGGGTCGAAAGGCCGTTTCTACTGCCAGAGCACGTAACATAACGAGGAATTCACTCAGATCGGACACCAAAATCTTCCTTTAGCAAAATTATTTTGGATTCATAGCTACCTCTGTCATTGAGACCTCTCTAGCTAAATCACCTTTCTATAAATTTCAGTAAATTGTTGTGTTAACTAAGAGAGATCATTATCTCTTAAAATGAGTATGAGAACCAATCTAGCAAGTGGTGATAATGAGGATGTTTCGAGAATGTGACAGGAATATTTTGTAGATAAATTCTCGCTAATAAACTATTCACAATGTAATGACCGAATATATATGAATATAGTTATTCAAATTTCATATATAAAATAATATATTTTGTAATTTTGTTAATAATTTAAATTTTACAAAATTCATTCATAGACCAAACTCAAGAAATGTGTACCTTTTAGCAAGAATATAATTTTGACTTATATTATTATATTTAATTATATTATTCTCTTTATTTCGACTCAGAGCGCTATGTTCCCCTAGGGACACTTGCACTTTAAAACTAAACCAATTTTTAAAGAAGAAGAAATATATTTTAAATATGTACAGAATTAGTATGCAAGTTTGTTAGAAGAAAAGATAAAAAATATATATATCAACACAATTGATATATGTACAAATGTACAAATATGTACAAATTGCAATTGTATATGTACACATGCAAATTTAGTTAAATGAAATCAAATTGTAAAGTATTGTGTTTATTCGAGAAAAACAATTTACAGATTTAAAAAAAAGGTTTAAGGAATATTTTATAATGAAAATATGCTATATATTAGAGAATTATTCAGTTAAAACAATACTAAAAAGAGTTAATTACTAAATAAAAGCGTTCCAATGGAATTTTGTAGTTTATGTAAAACATATGGTTCTTGAATCAAAAGAATGTCAGGTGGATCATCTCTAGTGTTGGCCTGTAGCTCACTTATCGCAGTAAAACTTTTTCTTACATTTTGTTGAATACATCTCACATTTCAATCATATAGGATATTAATCTATTTAAGATTGAGCTTCAAATTGTATTTGATGCATCATTTTGCTCGTATATTTGTGAATATTGTATCCTTTGGATATAATTCTGTCTATTTGTGATATGTAAATCGGGCATTCGCTTGAATTTGATTTATGGTTTGTAGAAAGGTTTTCAAATTTAGGGTGCTTAGAGCAATTGTGACAATTTGGTGCTTCAGTTACAGTTGTGGCTACCCTGTACACCGCATATTTGACATATTTTGTTGTTTTGGTAGTCTTTTGTTTTGTGATTCGGATTAAATTCAAAACAATTTTGGCATTGTTTTACAAATATTCTGTCTTGTGTAGAACATCGCTCAAAATCGGTGAATATCTCATTACCCATTTTTCTTAAAATTTGGTAAACTTTAGGAGTTACTCTTAATACTATATTGTGATATGGAGAGTTAGATCTCATTGTAAATAGAAATTTTGTTTCATTTTCCAAATTTTCTAGATCAGAATTCATTCTGCATATGGTTTGAACGAAGTTCGCCGTATCTATAAGTTGGATCTCTTAGTGTCGGTATGTAAATTTTACTAATCAATTTCAAATCTTCTGATTTGTTTAATTATATTTTGAATTATATTTTATAAACGAGAACGTTTGAATTTTTATGTATGAGAAATCCGCAATTATATAAGCAAATAAGGGGGAAAGATTGTGTATGCTTAAATTATAAAACTTCTTAAGTTTTGTTCACGAGTGCATATGAATTTTGATTTAAAAAAAAAATAATAAAAATATATCAAAGCATTTTTTCTTAAATTTATCCACACCATTATTGAATAATAGTATTTTCTTTGAGTGCTAAACCTTTGTAAATTGATGTTAAAGACTTTTTCTGAGAGCTAGACGGCGTATTCTCTTACGAAAACCTTTATATAAATATGTAACGTTCTCCAACCTATTTTACTTAGCCCCAGGTCCTTTTCCAATTTCACCTCCATTAGACCAACATATATAGAAAAGGATTTCAGTTTATAAAGGGATTTACCTTCGCCTCTAAATGCATTTCCTTTTGAATCTCTACACACATGCGTGTCTCGTATTTTATTTAAAATATCATACCTACGTATATCTCCATGATTTTATAGTATGAATAGCTAAAATACCTGCACCTGCAGTGGAATATGTATTATATTATATTGATATATATTTCTTAAAATCAATAGACACTCCGATTAGTAAATCATTTTTTTATTTAAAAAAGTTTTATTTAAAAACACTGGCCGAGGTGTCTCTCAATTCAAAGAACTATACGCAATTCCTAGACAGTTCTATTCAAAATTTATAGTCAATTAATTTGTCACATCACACGGAAAATCCCAGAAATACTTACATAAAAGAGGTCATCAGAAACCCCAAATAGTTCCTGCGGAGAAACGGAACGAACTACTCTTCCACTTATCTATGACTTTCCGGACTTTACAGATGTGAGACATCGATTGTTCCCTAATCTAAATGATTTAACTCTCTTATAACAGTCACTTTTTCTATATGAATCTTATGAACTCTGTATATTAATACATGTATATTTGTAAATATTCAATTCCAAGTTTTAATTTGTTTGTTGTTTTTGTTTGTTTCCTTTGTAATAGGTACAAATATTTCAATATCGCGTCTGGTTGATTAATAAATGAAAATAATTCTAAGAACTATGAATACCGGCCATGGAACCTCTATCTCCTTGATATATTTTGTATTGTATATACAATATATATAATAAAAATACATTTTCTGACCGCTCACATGAGTATATATACATTAGAAATATATTTATTAAACGAAATTCAAAATTTGTTTAAATATATAAATCATTCGAATTATACAAAACATGTACAAAATTCCTTTAAGAAAATGCCTTTATTTAAAAAACTATTTTGAGATCCTTTATAGATTGAGCGCAGAATGAATAATAAATTGACATGATGTAAGACCACATAACAATAAACGCATTCTTCTGCTACTATTAATTTTCGAACCATTCACGCTTACATATAAGTGTTGTGATATTATTGTTTTTGAATGAACTAAAATGATGTTAATGAAAACATGAAATATAGCAAGTAGTGTATTACAAGACCATTTATAAATAGCATACCATTAATATAAATAACTTGAGTTTATAAAGTAAAATATAAATATATATTTCAAAATTGTACCATAATATACATGTTTTAAAAAAATTGAATGTTTCGTGGTTTTGCTCTAATAAAAACAGCGTTAAAGCAAACTAAACGATAAGCTCAAACATTATATTGCCACATGGAAAATTAAGGAAAACAAAATTCAGGATTAGACAGCAATTTACTTAAGGAAAGAACAAACTATGAATGATAAACAAAAGATAAGCAATAAGAGAAGTTTACAGAGTAGTAAAATATAAACATCGAAAATGAAACTCTTTTAAAAAATAATAAATGCTTTGCTATATAGCTCCTTCCTTTGGGAGCTGTGACCCACAGCTTGCAATTATTGTAGCTACTGACATGGATCTGACGTTCTTCTGCCAAATATTCCATCGAAGTTTTGAAACATTGTCCCTAGCACCATTGCGTCCTTTTTCTTGCGGCGTGATGAGCGGCTTTGTAGCCTTATCGTCTATAAGGACATCGTCATCTTAGAAAGAAGTCTTGGCTTTGACACGGCGGTGGAATCCGGGAACCAGTCTTCAAAAATGTAGATCACAGCACCCATGGTCTCTAAGTCTTCTCGGCGATCTTCAGTTTGTCTTCCCTAATTTACCTAGCATCTCCACCAAAATGCCACATGGAAAATTAGGGAAGACAAATTTCAGAATTAGACAGAAATTTATTTAAGGCAAGAACAAACTATGAATCATAAACAAGAGATAAGCAATGAGGGAAGTTTACAGAGTAGCAAAATATAAACATCGAAAATCATATTCTATTTTTAAAATGATAAATACTTTGCTACAATATAACCAATCGTGTACGTCCTCACCCCAGTTCGTTATAACGAGGTATTTAAAGTAAAAACTGTGTAGACACTGTAGATCAAGGCCACCAGACATGATGGCACTAATTATCCTCTTAATTACCTTAATTGTGGTAATTCTACAAATCCAGCTTAATTACATCTCCCTAATTCTTTGTTGTCATACGCAAAACTTTCTCTTATCCTCCCAAATCAAAATGACCTTTACTTTGTAATCCAATTTAATTTCATTGCGAGATTATTAAGTAACTAGGTTGTTGTGATGAATGTTTATAGAAGGATATATTTGTTTGTTTGTTAATGTAGTTGATATTATTAAAATAAAAATATTTTTACAGTAGAACATGGATATTTCGAACGTCTTTAAATCGAATATTCATCTTGGGTCCTAGAATTTTAAACCTTTTATTCAAAACGTTTTTAATTCAATTTTTTTTAATAATTCGATATTTATTTTGGTCCCTTGGGCTTCGAATTATCCAAGTTCGACTGTATTTAGATATTTTTCCAAATGGACAACAGTCGCAAATATTGTTTTGATAAGAAAAGCGCAGATTAGAAAAATAATATTGATTGTTGGTTTCAATTATTACATTTCTCATGTTAAAGCAGGTTCATCTACCTATCTATTATACATTTATACAACATATTAAACATTTGTTTCTATTATTATTATTATTATTAAGGCATAATACGCCATCTGTTAATCAATTATGAAATTTTCTAGAATATCGAAATTAAAGATTCAACATTCAAATAAAAAAAGGAAAATCTTGATTCAAAAATAAACTGAGTTTTTATATTGCATGCTAATTGTACGATCACAGAACATTCGTCTTTTTGTTCAAAAGTTTCTGAGAAATGAAGCTTTGATCCAAGATATGCCGTTTTCTATTTCAATTTGAGACTATCAGTGCGAAATTATTATTCACGACTGTGGAATCAGGCCCTCCTAACAATTCTGAATATTTATTATCAACCCCTAATTAGCAAATCTTTCTAGAACAGGACCTGTGTGTTTTTCCAGAACAGAAAGAAGGAGGAACACAACTGAAACTTATCATCGAACTGGATAACGGAGCCCAAGCTCTGGTTAAGCCAATGAGGTAAGTCAATATTCTTAATCTTGAATTGTAGCACCTATAGGAAAGCATAGACGTGTAATGTAATATAAAATACCGAAAAGAATAAGATGTTCATTTTTCATTTTTTCCTGTCAGAAATAAAAATGTTTCTTTTATACAATACTATTTGAAACGTACTAGTTTCGATGACATTTTGTATAATACTTTTTTTTAGCTTCTTATTGTGTAAATAAATACAAGTGTTTACTTACGTATATTCCTCATCATTATCATTATAGATAATATTTCTTGGAAATTGTTATTTTAATTTTATAAATTCGACAAATTTACAAGAATTCCTATCTACACCTTTTCTCAAGTTAGAGCTACATTTTAGTCAGAACACTTTGAAATACCTATAAAAAGAAAGGTCCCTTCTCTGGTCATAATTGATGCAAAGTCTATAAATTATATTCCGAACTCTAATCTGACTTTCAGACAATCAAGTCGATGCCACAACAGCAGCTTTATAAAATGCAAAGCCTCTACCGGTGGTTTTGGGTTCTCTGGCTCTCGTCAGTCCAAAGCAGTCTCTTATTCCATAAGCTCTACGGGAGAATCAATGTCTTCAGAATTTGCCAAAGTTGTGCTCTTATTTGGTAAAATGAAAAGGCTAATCCTATGGCCGATATCGGCGTTAGGCGTATTTCGAAATATATTTAGGCGGAAAATCTCTAATTATACAATCTATAGAATGGCAAATTCAGAAATCTTGCCAAGTTTAAAAATAAAGAAACTAATTACAGCAATACATTTATAAATATAAACTCTATAAAAATCACGTTTATCTAACTCCTGTTTAAAATATTACGGATGTTATTACAAAGTGTTGCTGTGTTTCTATCCATTTTGATTCAATTTCTGTCTAAAATATTACGAATGATATTCCAATTCATTGCTGGTTCTATCTATTTTGATTTCATTCCTGTTCAAAATATTACGACGGCTATCACAATGTTTGCTGTTTTTATTATTTTTATTCTAATTTCTGTTCAAAATATTACGGAGGGTATTAATTGTTGTATATCATTTTTTAAAATCTAGTTCATTTTCAGAAAATTAAGGAAGCTATTAAAAGTATTGATGTTTCTATTTTTTCTCTTTATATTACTCAAAAAGTTCTGAATGAAAGAAAATTTGATATTGGCGAAAATTTGAACTTGTATATTTATATATTGAATCCCTTTAATATATTTATTTTTACGTCAAAATAACGTCGTGTATAATTAGTCTTCATCTAAGACTCCTCTTTCCAAAAAATATTATTTTATACTTTTTGAAGGTTAATGAATTATTACGGATCTTGTCTCACTTCAGATGGTTTTTCATAATAGCGCGGCCAATCCTGGGCGTTGTCATTGGTGGAAGGTAGGATCCTTCTCTAGTGGTGGTTACACCCAGAGCATCGATCCACCTTACAGTGTTAATGTCCCATTGTTGTCACCACGGCGTTCTTACTGATTATTCTTCGTCAGATTTACTAGATCTAATATCTTTGATAGGTCATTGAAGAGCGGCCTTTCTCGAGAACTGGTTTGTTTTTACATTAAAAGATACTCATTGTGTAATATTTAGTAAAAGTAGAGGGGAGGGGGTAATATTATTAATTTTAATTGAGCTAAAACCTTTGGACATTTTCAAATATAATTTTATACTCATTTTTTTATATTAATGCAAATTTTCCATGAATTTGACCCGAAAAAAAAAACCCCATTCCACTTTTATCATCACATCCCACTAGCAATTTTATCAGTTAATCAACTCTTTGGCAATTTCTGAAAATTTCATGAATCCCTTTTGACTTTATAAAATCATACCCCAAACTGGACTGATGAGGGTCATATATCCATAAATCATGGTCTCCAATGAAGCTGGGATTTTCAAAGCTGATGTTGGTACTGACCAGTGTCTGATAGATACATCCATAATGTTGCGGCTTTTTTTTATGGAAGAAGTAACGTTTTATTAATAAATCTTTTTAAATTATATGAATATTCTTCAATAAATTTTATAATATATTTTAGAATACATTTCATCCAAAATGTTGCTTTACTATATTGTAGTCATCAACTGGTACATTAACCCGGTATTGTTTTGAAACATCCCTCTTTATCTATCAATCAGAACATTTTTGTGATATTTGAAAAAATAACATTTCTTTACTAGCCTAGGCTCTTTAGATATTTTTATATATGAAAGAATAGCATAAAACTATTTTATAATGAGAAGGGAATAATATTTCATTTTAATATATATATATATATATATATATATTGATCAATATACCACCTTTCGAAGTGTGTGTGCTATATAAAATTTCATACGTTGAGAAAATATTAGCACAGATATATCAAGATTATTATTGTATTGAGATTTTTCTTCGAATTAAATCCAATAGATCATTCACAATTCGATGAAATTATGCTTCATAAAATAATATAGATGACATCCAAGTGACTTTGAGATGAAAGATGAAAAAACACAGATATATATAAAGATCAATAAAGTAATTCTTGTGTTGGAAGAGGTGAGGGAGATTCTAGGTATCGAGCAATAATCTCCACGACTCCAACAACAAGACACCTAATATCCTGCACACGTGTGCTAATGTCAACACCTGTCCGTTATTACATGTCACGCTGAGACCTAATTAGAATTCTGTCCTTTGTGCCCGTCTGTCCACCTAATCTTGGGGTGGATTTATTTTCGTCCCTCACTGTGGGGCTAGCTTGTGTTTCTTCGGTGACATTTTATTGTGTCTCTCTCTCGATTCCTTGACATCACAAGTCAACGGATACCACCTTGATATTTACCTGCTTCATAGGGTAGATGTGTCTTAAAACTTAATCGTCAAATTGAATAGTCTAGCTTCACTACAATGTTGTTTGTTCGAATTAAAACAAAAATAATATGCTGAGAGAATTAATTTAATATAACTAATAAACACTTGAATAACACAAAAAATGAAAATAAATTTCATAAATAGGTATTTATGCTGTGCCTTTATGCATTTTTCTAAAGCGTATATTGAGGAAAGTTATAATTCTGCTTTATTAAATAAAAAAACTTCCAATGATTTTGTTCGATTTTAATGGATGAGTAATCTACCCTTGAAGCACACAGATATACAGTATATATGAATATTATATAATATTAATAATTATGAAAAATTATCATTGATTTTGAGATTTCATTATTTAATTAAATCGTTTAATTTAGTTGTATGGAAGTAGTTGCCCCCCTTTTTAGATTTTTCATTTAACAATAACATATTCAATTGTTTACAATTTCTATGATGAAATTGGTGTATCACATATATATATATATATATATATATTCAATCATTAGCTGATATATTAAAAGCTATTTAATAATAAAATACATGTATGAAATAATAGTTGAGAATTTTGGTGTTGTCGACTTGTAGAATCCTGTCGACTTAAATGTGATGATGAGTTGCTGTCGACTTATCTGTGATAAGATCCTGTCGACTCATGTAATGAGATGATGAGAATTCCAGTAGCTTTTGTAGAGATCCTGTCGACTACTGAAATAATGTTGAAGTCCTGGTAGCTCTTGTTGTACTGTGTTGACCAAGAGGAACAGTCAGGATGTAGAGTTTTCCAGTACCTCTCTGCACCTTGGAAGACCTTTAAAAGTTCTCACAAAATACAGGCAGTCGTGGTCGAGGCAGAGTGGAAAGTTTGGGATGTCCACTCAAAAAACGAAGACACAGTTGCACTAAGAAAGTCCCGTAACAGATAAAAGTTGAGCTAAGGAGCGAAAAGATGGAGATAGACGAGTTCTTCCTAACTACATGTTGGATGAGATCGACATAACATACGACCGACGCGGCTTGCACTAAGGGTGAACTCCACTAAACTGGCTGAACTGTACTGAGCTGTCAAGCCACTGTAAGGTGATGATTTATAGGTTAAAGACGGGGTGACCTTATGTGACATGGGCGTTTCTGAGAAAAGGGGGGCCTTGGCATGTCCAGGTGTGAGAGGGGTCTCTGCATTCCACCACATGTGACAGTGTGGGTGGCCTTGTTTGTGGGAATTGTAAATCTACCTGATTTATGAGTTCCATCTTTAGACTGTTGTTTTGGCAATACTATGCTCGATCTCTGCTTTAGCTCAACTCTTAAATCTATTACAGATTTTATTTATTTATCCACTTTGTACAAATTACATTACATAGGTGATGCAATGACACAGATTAATCATGCGCATAATTATTTATAGATGTGTCTCTATATACAACATGACAATCTTGTTATAAGTTATCTACACAATATGAGGTTGTTGTTTTAAATTACCATAGATGGGCCCCGGGAGTGAAAGGGTTTATCCGGGTTTAGGCGGGTAAAGCCTCTCTAACACAGGTAAGTAATTAAAATTTCTTTTAATTAATTTAGACTGTGAGGGTTAAAAAGGGCTATAACAAGATGATATTTGTTGGATATATAAAAGTGAAATAAAAATGACATTGTGTTTGATTAACAAAAAAGATGTTTAAAATAAAATGATGACATAAAAATTCACATTCTAAGAGAATATTGGTGGGCGTTGGACAGGGTTAGTAGTTAAAGAATAAGCAATTGTGAGATTTACACATGCAATCAAATACTTAGGTCCAGGTGCAAAGCGAGGATATGAACTTGAGCGTCTTCCTAGGCAATGTTTCACCTGTGATCCTGTATAGGGTAACAGTGCTTTGTCACAATTGTAGTGTTATTGGGTTGAAAAGTTGTTGAAGAATATGTAATTGTTAGAAGTGCTCATGTAACCAAATACTCAGATTCAGGTGCAAAGCGAGGATATAGACTTGAGCTGTCTTCCTTGGCAATGTTTCACTTGCGATTCTATATAAGGGTTACAGTGTTTTGTCACAATTTTAGGATTATTGGGTTAGAAGTTGTTGAAGAAAAGTTGCTTATTAATATGATTGAGAAAGGAGTGAAATAGAGCCATGCGATAAGTATAATTGTAGCGACAGTAGGTGATCTGACTTGACTCGAAATCAAAGGTTGAATGTGGTCCGCTAGAGCTGAAAAAAAAAGTTGAAAGTTGAAAAAAGTGAACGCTTTGTGTATGCGTTGGTGATTTGCTCTGCGGATGAAATGAAATAAACTCTTGAAGCTTGTTCAGACCAGAAGTTTGGATTTGTAAGTCTGGGGAACTGTATTCAAGGCGTTTGTTGAATTACGAAATCAAAAAATAAATTGTCAAGCAGTGCTGTCGTTTTTCTACTTTGATGTGACGCAATGACTGAAAAGATAGTGATGAAAAATATAGGGGATTGGTTAAAGAATATGATTGTTGAAAACGATTGTTGTAGATGCCCGATAGTGGATGATAAACTTTGTCAGATAATAAAGGTATTTAAACAAATAAAATATAGTGAATAGAAATATAGAAATATGATTGCGGGTACAAAAAGTGTAAGTGGACAAAATTAAACCTGTAATATATAAAATATATAATAAATAATAAAATAAAAATAATTTTTGAAACAATTAGATGTTTTACAATTATAAAATAATATCATGAAAATAAAAGTAAATTTGATTAAAGGTTTTTTTTTTTTTTTAAATGTTGGATTAAAAAAATTGTTTATATAATTGAAAGGTAAGAATAAGAATAATTATTCAAGATTTTATACAAAATTTATAATATAATTGAAGGTTATTAATGATTGGATAAATTTTAAGTAGTGTAAAATTGAACAAAAATTGTCTCTTTTGACGAAAAGTTACAGTTGTGGTGTGTGACTAGATTATATCCCTTTGGTAACATCGGTGTTTCTATGACTCTGAAACTGGGAATATGTGAAATGATCTTTTCGTTTGTCCTCAATGCTGGTATGTAGAGAATGATTTCTCTTTCGCGTTAAAAAGTCTATATAAGACTTAACCAAATTGTTTTAATTGGTGTTATCAATTAACATGTAAAATGTTTAAAGTATGTTGTGTTGTGATATCTCGTTGGTGAGATTTGTGAGATTCTCGAGGAAATCTAAATGAGTAGTGTGACACATGTGTTCAAAATGGCGTCATGAAGCTAGCGGTCAAGAAGATCTGCCTTGAGGGGGAAGAGAGGGCATGTCCAAAGATATTCTCAAAAGATAGTAGTGACCAAGGGAGTGGCGTCAAAAAGGGCGTCCACTTCCTTTTCCTCACGGAAATTCCATTCTTGGGGTGGTCACACATGTGGGATGGTTCTCCAGGCCTGAGATTCACTTGAAACTGACTTTCTCTCTCTCTCTCTCTTTTGTCGAGGTTGGCAATTTACTGTTATAATTGAAAGATATGATCTTCTCGGTGTTCGTAAGTGTTAAGACTTAGTAAAAAATGTTATACGATGATTTCAGGCCAGAAGTGAGTGAAAGATATGACTTTCGACGTGGACACGTTTTGGGATGAATTGTGGTGTCACAGGCGTGGTGAAGGCGTCTTTGGCCTGAAAAGTGAAAAAGTTTTGTGGTGTGGCACTGTGACACGAAGTGAGAAATGTGAATATAAAGGTGTCACGTGAAGTCTTAGTTTGGTACAAATCTAACCTGTTTCACCATGAATAACAAATTTAATAAAGTCATGGGTGGTTGTTGTATGAAACACATCGAGAGAATATTTGACTGTTAGTGGATATGGCATGCTTAAGGTGAAATTATTTTAGTGTGGCGACGATATAGAGCTAAGTGGAGTTTGTGTGGCTCAAGATTTGGATTTGTGTGTTAAGTCGCGCACAAATAATTGTTGCCAATTTGAGATAGTGATGCGAGGGTGTTGTAAGGTTTTTTGAAAGAAATGTGTTAATGACCAATCATGCATGTAAAAAGGAAAAGACGAAGGAGTGTATTTATCCTCGAATATTAACGATTGTAATCGTTTTGGAAGGCTGTGACTTAAATTAGCTAATGGCGGTGAAGTGGAGTGAATCTTTATTTTTAAATTGTTTTGGGAAAGATAGTTGTTTTCCCTAGTGGTGTTTTTGAAGATATTGTATCTTCCGATTTTTACAATTAAAGAAAAAATGCGTTTCACCTATGTTAATTTATATTTAAAAATTGATATTTTTGATCGTTGATTATGGTAGTGTGAAAATGTTCCTTGTAAAAAGGCAATGTCGTGAGAGTTACAAATAATTTGAATTGGGCGCTTACTTGAGATGGTGAACATTACCAAATTTTAAGAATTGATAAAAATATTGGTCTTTTGGTATAAAGATAACTAATAAGTAAAACAAAAATAAGTTGAGAATTATGATGAATGAGATTTAAAAAAAATAATAATAATAATGATTTTTTTTTTTTTTAAGTTGTAGATTTGGATAATGTCGTTATAGGTAAATTTAAGAAAGACATATAAGATTAGTAAATTGATAAAAATGCGTGATCAGCGAATTTTTTTTTTTAAGTAAAATTGAGAGAGTAATAACTTTAAATTTATAATCTGAATAAAAATTAAAGCGAATTTGATAATTGAGAGTGTGAAAGTTTTAAAAATTGGATTAAAATGATATAAAAAAGGTAAAAATTGATTTTAAAATGCTTAAAGTAAAAATATAAATACAAAACTTATAGGGAATCAAGTTAGGAACTTGAGAATAAAGTTAAGGTAGGTTTTTTAAAAACTTACAATTTTGAAGATAGTTCAGTCAGGAGACTTGATCTTGGCTTGTATTCCTGCTGACGTTGAAGACGCTCCATGTAGAGCTTGTAGACGCTTGTAGCTTCTGTGAAGTTGATTGTGGCTTGTTGCCTTGAGCATTGTCTCGACGATGTCAGGTCGAAGGTGTGGAACTTGTCACAGGCTTTGGGCCACATCGTTGCTCGGTTTCCATGTCGTGTGGGAATATCGGGGCTGTCGTTGGCGCGGTCAGCTTACTCCCGACGTTGGCGATCGGTTAGCGGGTATGCGGAAGTCCGTTGGGGCGGCGTTTCTTCCGTAAATATCTTGGGGAGAGATTGCTTGGACCTTTCGTTGGAATGGTCGGGCTTGTTCCTCCATCTTCGCTCTTTCTCGCTTCCTATCTGAACAGTCTTCTTACCTCTTCGTTGTGTCATCCTTCGTTTTGGTCATCCTGTCGGCTTCTGAAATAATAGTTGAGAATTTTGGTGTTGTCGACTTGTAGAATCCTGTCGACTTAAATGTGATGATGAGTTGCTGTCGACTTATCTGTGATAAGATCCTGTCGACTCATGTAATGAGATGATGAGAATTCCAGTAGCTTTTGTAGAGATCCTGTCGACTACTGAAATAATGTTGAAGTCCTGGTAGCTCTTGTTGTACTGTGTTGACCAAGAGGAACAGTCAGGATGTAGAGTTTTCCAGTACCTCTCTGCACCTTGGAAGACCTTTAAAAGTTCTCACAAAATACAGGCAGTCGTGGTCGAGGCAGAGTGGAAAGTTTGGGATGTCCACACAAAAAACGAAGACACAGTTGCACTAAGAAAGTCCCGTAACAGAT
This sequence comes from Cordylochernes scorpioides, assembly GCA_030710605.1. NCBI lineage: Eukaryota > Metazoa > Arthropoda > Arachnida > Pseudoscorpiones > Chernetidae > Cordylochernes > Cordylochernes scorpioides. The sequence continues at coordinate 92,969,397 of CP092864.1, forward strand.
AAAAGTTGAGCTAAGGAGCGAAAAGATGGAGATAGACGAGTTCTTCCTAACTATATGTTGGATGAGATCGACATAACATACGACCGACGCGGCTTGCACTAAGGGCGAACTAAACTCAACTGAACTGACCTGAGCTGTCAAGCCACTGTAAGGTGATGATTTATAGGTTAAAGACGGGGTGACCTTATGTGACATGGGCGTTTCTGAGAAAAGGGGGGCCTTGGCATGTCCAGGTGTGAGAGGGGTCTCTGCATTCCACCACATGTGACAGTGTGGGTGGCCTTGTTTGTGGGAATTGTAAATCTACCTGATTTATGAGTTCCATCTTTAGACTGTTGTTTTGGCAATACTATGCTCGATCTCTGCTTTAGCTCAACTCTTAAATCTATTACAGATTTTATTTATTTATCCACTTTGTACAAATTACATTACATAGGTGATGCAATGACACAGATTAATCATGCGCATAATTATTTATAGATGTGTCTCTATATACAACATGACAATCTTGTTATAAGTTATCTACACAATATGAGGTTGTTGTTTTAAATTACCATATGTACATCTAACATGCATAAATACAATTACCTTCTCAATAACGACCGTGTAGCTAGGGAAGACGCCTTTTAATAAACAAATATATTGCGCAACCTCTCAGCATATATAATACACCAAGGGTACATATCCTACAAAAAGCAAATGTATATTAAATGTTTATTGTGAATTATTTAGAGACAAATATTGATTATTCTTCTCAATTAAAAGAAATGAGTTTCGTTTGACATTTTTATATTTCAAATTAAGTGGTTATTGAAAACCCCCTTCGAGCAAATAATTTCCCATTTAATCCATTTTACGAAGATTGACGGCCGAATGTTTTAATTACCATTTAATTCAAAGCATTAGACAAACTCTTTCATTTATTTTAATTTAGTATTATAATAAATACTCTTCTATTTTAATTAAACCTTATTTACTTTTTGTACATTTTCTGTAATAGCTCTCTAAAATAAATAAATATAGCCGACGTAATTTTAATTATTACTCTCAAAATATTTCTATTTTATTTTTTAAAATTGATATATCCTATATAGGCTAATGTTTGCTATTCAATATTATTTGTCCACTTTCAAAAACTCGTACTGTTTACTCTTTGAATGGTACTAAAGGGTTTCCCATTATTTCTCATATTTTAATGCATTTATATCGAATTGACATATATATATATATATGTCATAATATATACTCTTCCTGGAATAATAAAACAAACCTACAGTCAACCCAAAGAGAGATGGGCAGCTAAAGTACGGTCATTTGAGACACTAGCGACATTCCAAGAGGCCCGGAGTTCTCGGGACTATTGGGACAGGATGTGGGGTCCGGTCACTTGAGATATCAGCGACATTCCAAGGGGCCCGTTACTTGCAACCTCAGGACTATGAGACAGTTGGTCATTGTTTTGCGACACGAACGGCCGTTCAGCGGGGCAGGTCCCTCGCGCTCCCCCTCTCTCTCTCTCTGGTTGTCTGGGTTCCTCTTCCAAATTTGTGGTGTGTGATTATTTCTCTTTCCCCACCTTATTATCATATTGCCACATATATATATATATATATATATATATGAAAATATAGTACAAATGTAATATTGTACTGTTTCTTATTATATATATATATATATATATTAGATAATAAATGGCATATATTGGATTTAATAAAATATTTATTTTGCCAATATTTCGGCTGGCTGAACGCCAACCTTTATCGAGGCATTACATTTTTGTATACACAAACTCAGCGCCGCATAGTGTTATAATATCACAGTTGAAATCAATTAAAATACAGAGTAGGTGGAAGAAAATTTGTGTATGAAAAAATTATTATAAAAAATGCAATCAAAAATGTAAAATATCTTAAAATATAAAAGGAAAAAAAGTTCTATCTTATATTTAAAAAATTGTAATATAAGTACATAAAATAATTCATTAATAACTCATAAAGAGATAAATGTAAAAATGTGTGTATCTATTAAAACATTTGAAAATAAATTTTAAACGATTCAAACAATAAACTGTAAGAACCTTATAAAAAGTTTTTAAAAATGTGGGTATTTAAAAAATTCATTTCAAAATTTAGGAGATCGATTTATAAATAAGTAAGAAATATTTTATAAAAATGCATTAAAATGGAAGTTAAAATATTTTATTAAATCCAATATATGCCATTTATTATCTAATGAATTAAGTATGGATTGCTCTATTTTCAAAATATATATATATATATATATATATATATAAAGAGACAAGGATCGCTTCTCCCTTCAAAATAGACGTCTAAAACCAGACGCCATCTATTGACCGTCGCCGCTAACTAGCGGCCTCGGGTCGGTGACAAAGCCACAACACCAGCTTTGGCAAACTGAAAAGCGTCCACTTAGAGACCATGGTTTCGGGCTATTGGCCCTCGTCAGCCTTGGACGGACTTTATTCCATGAGATCCACACGAGATCTAATGGAATCTTGACAATCCGCCAAAGAGGTGTTTAGCTGGCAAAGTGGCGGGGTCAAATCTATGGCTGAAATATATATGGAAGACGGGAGAGGCGACCCTTGTCTCTTTAGATCAATTTCCTCCTGGCAAAAATTTCCATCTATATATATAAATATAAATAAGAGTATATAATTATGATTTATATATATTTGATATTAATATAATGTTTTTCGACATGTTGAATACTAATTTTAGGTGATTTTGTGAAAATATATTTAATAAAGAATGAAAAATATTGACTATTTGCGTTGTTAGATACAATTAACACGTGTTAAAGATAATTTGATAAAGAAACTGTTAATTCACTCTAGGAGCTTTACATTTCACGTGAAATCACTTAACACAAGGGTAAATGCTGAATATAATGAACGGTGGTTCTATCTTAAAATTCTAAATATATACTCTCTCTTTCAATTATCTATTGTAAATTTTTGGCGTACATTAAATTATTTCAAGACATTTTTGCCACTTGTATTTATTAATTGGATGCTCTTATACAAAAATCAAGAGAACCTACTAAGCATTTTTTTCCGTCCGGATTCGATACTACATCTTATTTGTCACAAGCCTTAACTGAACTACATGTGCGCAACTTATCAAATTCAGTTGTTCTCATATTAAATGACAGATATCAGTTTGACAAAGTTTGAGGATTCTGTGACAAAGACAATAAATGAATATCTAATCCATTTGCTTTTCACTACACTTGAGATTCTACAGTCTTCCCATTTACCTTTTATCATCAGGTCAAAGATTGGTAAACTGCGTTTTTGGTATTGCTGATCCTCTGTCCAACCCCATAGGCCGAAAGTGGCGAACAAAGAGGCATTCTATTCAAATAGGGAATCACGCAAGAATTGGGGTTGAGGATTGGTGCCACGCTTTCAATGCCACTCACCTTTGCTTAATGTAGCGTCCTACATAACGTCAAGGTTGTACTTTTGTTTTCTCTTTGTCACCCCATCGGTTGCAAGGATGACAAATGAACGAAAAATGTCTATTCAACCCGGATTGATGATAAAAACGGACATTTCGCATTTTTATGGACATTTGTGACCGAAGAAAAGGGTGAATTTGTCGTCTTTAATATCTAAGTAGATCCAATAATAGACCCTCCCCGTATTATTACCGAAAATATCTGAAATATTGGAATTCTTTCATTTCTTGATGTTTTTCTCATGGAGAGAGCACATTTAACACATTAATCTACTTGTTGTGTATTCTGTTTTATATCAAGATTACAAATCTTTACTTTCCCTTATCTATTGTTTTTATATTACCTTTTCTATATAGTTTCTTATATAAACATATCAGATCTGAAATATTAATTATTTTAATAATTTATTATTAATTGAACCACCGATGCTTATAAGAAATGGCCATATTTGGGTATTTATTCCATTCACAAAAGCAAACGATGACAGAATTGATTGTTGATGACTCTGATACTTGTATATAGAATATGTTTCAGTGAATAATAATTACCAGAAATATATTCCAGCCATGGTAAAAAAATATATATATCTCGTCATGTTATAATAAAATCGCTTATTCTAACGGAATATCCAATATTTTTAACTTTTGGAAGTCATACCCACGATACACAAATAACGCTAAAATATTCGCCATATCTAAAAAAGAAGCCAACACAAATATAAACGGAAAAGCAAATGTAAATTTTCGTTTTCTTCAAAATTTAATATCTTCTAGGGATATCACTTTCACCAAGAAGAATTTATTAATATTTTTGAAATACACACCAAATATTTATTTTCAATTTTTAAAATATATTAAGAAATATTTTGGTGCAATTCAATCTTATTTTGACGTTATGTTACTGTGAAATAAATGTTTGCGAGCTGCCTTTCGGAAATAAAATTAAAATGAAATCATATTAAAATGGCTGTAGCCATATTTCTTCAATGTAGAATTGAAGGAAAACAATCTGTAGGCAGGCACCCAGCTGTGGAAATCTACTCCACAACACGGATGGTTCTTTCTGCCTGGTTTACCCCGCCCCAGTTCCTCAATGGCACAGAACAAAGTGATCAAATTATTTTTGAAACGCTTCAAACCTTTTACTTCACTATATTCCAAGATAAAGTAGCAATCTAGTCACGATTCTCACAGAGAGCTGTAACTGGTATAGAACACTAGATAATGAATGTAGAAAGAAGAGTTCATATTATCTTATAAGGTTTGTAAACAATTGCACATTTTACCTTAAAAAATAGGTCTTCAGTCGAAGCGTACCTTTTTTTTTTTTGGTGGCTGAATAACAAGTTTTAAAGCACCTGGAAAATTCAATTCATCATAGTAGAAATAAATTGTGTTCGAAAAATTGGAATTTTTATCAACCAATAAAAGACACGCGTCCCCAACCAGATTCCGGCTTTATTTAAGCTCTATCGGATGGTTTTTCTTCGTTCATTTAACCTTCATATAATTCAAAATAAAATTTGTATTTTAATTATCAACTAAACGCCTAATCATTATTTCGGGTATATTATTCATTATTTTCATTTAAACAGAGAAAGTGGTATCAGAGAATATATTTAACTCCTGTACATTTCCAACCTAAGCAGAAATTCCAAGTTATCCGACATATCAATGGTAGCATAAAGGTACAGATGAATGGTTTTATATCTGTGTAAATACAGGTGTAAAAGGACAATCTCTCTGTTGTAGATTGATCATAAATCGGCCAGGTAGTATGTGTACTTTTTTAAGAAAGTTATTCGAAAATATCTATGAGGTTTTGCTTTTTTCGCGACAAAAACGAACTATACCTACATAAAGAGAAAACGCCTAAATCCCTATAAAAGTATTTGGAACATTTTATATTTTGAAAATATGTTTCAGAATTAAACCCTCTCATTAAAGGGTTGAAAACGCACACCACGCTTACGAGTGCCAATAAACCCCTAACTACGTATATGGTTAGCATTTCTTGATGAAACAATAACAGAAGTTTGTCCAATAGTTTTGAATAAAATTAAATCACTTAGTTTATATCTACTCCAGTGTATCACACTGTCACCTTTACTTAACATTTACCTGTTTGAATACTTTCAAATTTTGGAATGGATGAGAAAAAGAATTATTCTAAAGACCAGTTAGTAAATTATAGACAAGGCGTGAAACTCTATAATTCACTAAAGGTTATTAATTATATTATTTTATAATATATACAGTTAGACGAAAAACATGGTGAAGGAAGACGAGTTTCTTGTATTGGTGCATAGGTGCAAGCTTTCGGGTAAAAACCCTTCAACAGGCTAGCAATGAAGCGCGACTTATAAGAACTATGGTACAAATGTACCTTAATATTTACAATCAGGATATTTCCTTTACTCTAGAAACAGAAACTAACCATGTTATCCCATTCCTTGATATTTTAATTATTCGCACCCCATCCTCTTTTCACACTACAGTTTATCATAAAAAACAATGCCCCCCCTGTTACACTCACTACAATTCTCACTGTCCTACCTCCCATAAAATCAATATTGTCAGAACCCTTACAAAAATAATATACACCCATTGTTCCATAGACATCTTTAAAATAATAGGAAGAAATCGTATCATAACCCAGCTCTCCGCAGCTTCTTTTCCGCTCTCGTTCATTAATAAATATACTTATATACCTACAACTTCCAATCCTTCCATGACTTACAGATCATTGTGCTTTCTCCCTTACTCCCCCTCCTCAGTAAATTAGCCAGAAAACTTAAATCTTATGGCATCCGTACCATATATAAAAACTCCCCGAATATTCTTTCATCCCTCCGTCATCCTCATACTAAGTCCTCAGCTCCTCCTGACCCTCTTCGTTCTATGGGCGCAGTCTACTCCGTCTCATGTGAACAGTGTCCTGCCACTTACGTTGGTGAGACAGGTAGATCTGTGTCCATCAGGATGACTGAACATTCCCGTAATATTTACAGGCAAGATACCAAATCCCTCATTTATCAACATATGCAGAGCACAGGCCACACTTTCAACATCAAAAACCCCACCATACATTACAGGCACATACATATCTTACACCGAAGTCTTATCCTAGAATCCATAGTATCCCACAAACTGAACAGCATCAATAGAAAGATAGAGCTTCCAGAAGCTTATCATCCTCTATTGTCCTTTATTTACACTTCCCACATGTTTATTTCAATAGCCCTAATCATGCGCCGTCTCGTGGTTTCAGACTGCAGATTTAATATTTACTTTCTCAAAAATCGTTCTTCTGTTAAGATTAACTTTTATAAATAGTTTAAAAACGTTCCTTTATATATATATATATATTTCTTCCTACCATTTGTACCATAGTTCTTATAAGTCGCGCTTCATTGCTTGCCTGTTGAAGGGTTTTTACCCGGAAGCTTGCACCTATGCATCAATAAAAGAAACTCGTCTTCCTTCACCATGTTTTTCGTCTAATTCAATTCAGGAAGAATTCTCTATCTATATTTGTAAATATATACAGTGTTCATATCTCAGTATTATAAACAATCCTTGTAATTCACCAATTGTTCATGTGAAATAGTTCTATGAGTTTAGTGTTGTTGCTTGACGCAAGCATTCCGTGTGGGGAATTCGCGTCTGATTTTATGATAATAAAGATAATAATAATCATAATAATAAAAAGAGGGTTTCAAAAATTTCTTAAAATAAGGAGTACTTACCCGAAGGTTCTATGTGTCTTTTTAATAAAAGTTGAGGCGTTTATTTCTTCATTTTTTGGGAAAAGCATATTTTTGTTATATAGGTAAACATCAAGTTCTATTCAATTCGGAAAAAAAAAATACAAATCTGTATATATTTGAATACAGGAATATTTTTGAAAGTATATTAAGAACTATAAAAATGTATAAATTTGCATGTGTGCGCAAACAACTATAACCATATATATTCTCAAATAGAAATGTAAATTTAAATTCTAAATATGATTTAAATATTCTGACAACACTTAATTTAAATATCTAATAGATTTTCAATATACAATATATGGTTAAACTTCGATCTTCACACACAAATAACTAAATATAAATTTCTACCACACTAAAAAACTTATGTGTTGCTATATTACAAGGTATGTCCCATAAGTTCCCGGACTGGGTCCATAAAAAAATAAAAATAAATGAAAAATGTAAATGAATTTGACTGTTTATTATAGAAAAAATATCTGGCTACACGGTGGTACCAATATCGAGGCGGTACTTGCGCGCGCGCCAAGGTTATTCTAATTTATTTAAAGGTCGCACCTAGCGCTGCTGCGATTTTACGATGGAACAAAAATTGAAGCAGAGGATTTGCATAGAATTTTGTGTGAAACTTCAAATATCAGCAACCGAAACTTTTGAAATGCTTAATAAAGCATTCCCCAATGACGCCCCAAAGAGAACAACTGTTTTTGAATGGCATTCTAGATTTAAAGCTGGCAGAATTTCCATTGAAGATGATCCTCGTCAAGGACGCCCAAAATTTCAAAGGACTGATGAAAATGTGCAAAAAATCACCGATTTGATAAAAGAAAATCCTCGAACCACTTTGCTGGAGCTAGAGCAAGACACAGGCATCTCTAAAACAACGATTGGAAGGATCGTAACCGAAGATTTGAAGCTCAAAAAGACTCCTGCAAAATTCATCCCAAGATTCCTCACCAATGAGCAAAAACTGTGTCGGCTTGCAACCTGTGAGGACATGATGGAAATGACAAGAACGGATCCAAAATCGAAAGACAAGATAATCACAGGCGACGAGACATGGGTCTATGGCTATGACCCTGAAACCAAACCTCAATCTGCCGAGTGGAGAGGTTAGGGTGAGCCTAGACCCAAAAAATCCAGAAACAAGGTGTTGCTGGTCGCTTTTTCGGATAACAAGGGCATTGTTCATCACGAGTATCTTCCTGCAGGCCAAACAGTTATTAAGGAAATGTATTTGGGCATTCTTCGCCGTCTAAGGGAAGCGATTCGAAAAAAAAGGCCAGAAAAATGGACTAATGGTGGCTGGATCCTACACCATGACAATGCTCGCCCTCACACAGCGCACTTGATGACTAGCTTTTTGGCGAAAAACGGGACACAAATCCTACTTCAACCACCCTATTTCCCAGACATCGCACCAAATGACTTTTTCCTGTTCCCCAAACTTAAAGCAGTTCTAAAAGGAAGACATTTTGACACCAGGGATGACATAATAGAAAAATCGCCGTTAGCATTGAAGAGCATTCTAAAAGAGGCTTATAAAAACTGTTTCGACAATTGGGAGAAACGATGGCGCTGGTGCGTTGAAGCAAGGGGGGATTACTTTGAAAAGTTTTAATAAAAAAAAATTAAAAAATCTTACCTTTTTTTTTTATGGACCCAGTCCGGGAACTTATGGGACATACCTTGTAGTTCGTTTTTAGGAGGGATGGGGATTCTTAACTGAAAAGGAAGTAAAAAAATATATATTTTTTTTGCAAATCAGCTGTTTTTATTATGACAAAATTGAATATAAGTATTCCAAGAAAACTATTGAACTTTTCGCATATTTTATAGAATAAATTCTATGTATTTTTTTATATGCAAATACAGTTAAACCTGTCTATAGCAACCCCCTCTAAATAGCGCCCGTTTATAAATAGGTAGTACGATGCGATTTACATTAAAAGTGACCTGTTTATAGCACCCCTTCTCTATAGAACCCTATTTTGGTGAGTCCCAAGAGGGGCGCTATAGACAGGTTTAAATGTATCAGAAAATAACTTTAATATTGGTGTATATACAAGGTTCACTTCATTGAAAATCCTTATTATACATCATTGTTTAGATTTATTTAATGACCATTAAAACAATTTTAGTGTTACATTTTTATTAATTTTATTATATAAGGGTCACTCCAAAAGTTTTTGCAATCAATTATTTTTATTAAAGCTGCAACTTTCAAATTTTCAGAGCTTCTCAAAGTATTCACCCATAGCACTTATGCAAGATTTTATTCGTGGAAACCAATTATCGAAGCACTTACACCAGTCATCTTCGGGGATCGAATTTACGGCATTGATAAAGGCTTGCATTGCTTCATCATCAATGTCAAATTTTATCCTTTTCAACAATGACTTGGAAATAAAAAAGTCACAAGGTTTTAGTTCTGGTAAATATGGTGGATGAATGACTAATTGGACACCAGAGTTGGCTAAAAAGTCTAATGTTTGGGCTTATTTGTGCGGTCTTGCATTATCATGGTAAAGAAGGACTCCTCTATGTTGAGCTCTTGGTCAGCTTTGCTTGAATTTTTCATATACTGCTGGAAGGCATTTTGTTGTATACTAGTCACTATTAACTGTCTCTCGATCTTCTAACTTCACAATTTCAATGAAACCACTTTTCTAAAAAAACAAGCGACCTTTTGTTTTTCAAGATTTCGAGCTCTGCGAACTTTCTTAGGAGGAGGTGATTTTGAAAAACACCAAAGAAATTTTGCCGTTTTGTTTAAAAATTACCGCTGGCGCTGTAAACAAAATCGCGCCCTCTATGAGTCATTTTTGTTACTATTTCATAATAAATTCTATGTTAGGTAAAAAATGCATTTCGATTTTAATGTTGTAATTTACTTTTTAATAATTTATTTGTTTAATAAAAATATAGCGTTTTAAAAATAATGAATAAATTTACACTAAAGATAAAACTTAAGGGAGTTGTGCCTTTTAGCATGTATTTCGGCATTCAAACAATAACCCTTTAAGATATTTGATACACAGTGCCATTTATTGATGACAAAAGATAACCAAGTGGGAACAAAATTACCTCTGTCTCTCCTTAAAAAACACACACACACGAACGGCTACATTAAAATAGAAAACTTCCTCAAGTTTTATCCATTAGCGCATATAGAGGAGATATCTAATATTTCTTCATATTAAATTTAACAAAGCCTATTCTATTAATCCATGAAAACAGCGATTCTATTAAATTCATCAAAAGGTTCCAATGCATTCATTTGAAAAAAGAGAGGGGGAGAGATTTTTGTACATGGATACAATCGTTACACACTTTACCAAATACACTTATATTTTCTGAGAGTATATCTCTATCATATAATAATAATAATAATAAATTATTAATAATATATTAGGCAGGTATATTAGTGTAGAACCTATATGAAAACACTTAAGATATTTATTCAATTCCCAACCTAGCAGAGCCATAGCGGAAATAGAGATGGGGCTCTTTGAAACAAATCAGGCGAGAGATGAGTGAGTTAATTAAGACCAACAGATTCACCGAGGGTTCGTCTGCAGCACCCACAATTAATCACGCAGACGATGATGGGCGACCAATTCAAATTAGCTCTGTTGTCTAAGCTGCACACAGAGTATTATCTTAATTATTTAGCCATCCTCTCTTAGCGAGCATGCGGGCTTATTTAATTAGATTTGTATAGTTTTTTACTATGTGTGCCGATGTGAGATGTTTGATTTATTGCTCTTTTCCTCGTAAATATAATGCTTATAGTAACATTTATTGTTAATTTTTTTATAATCAATTTTAAAATGTGTTTGTTTATCATCTTCAAATGCATAATAACATTTTTCTGAATAATGCTACACGTATATGATATACAATGTATGATTGAACTGTCATTTTACAAAATTTGAATTTTGAGTGAAACTTTATTAAAGAAAATATTTTACGGAATGTGGTAATATGTTCAAAAGAAATTTTACTCCACAGATAAACGGTTGAACGTGTGATTTCCATTTATTTATATTCCCACAACACGTGGATTAACATGTGAAAATAGCCAAAAAACGATTGTTTTAGATTTACAAAAGGATTACCCATGGCTTCGGGTTAGGATTCTCATTAACACTGAGACGGCTAAGATTTTGTGATTTCCTAAATCTTTGAACGGAAGGTGATAAATATTTCAGTGTCCTGTTTCATCAGTGTTGAATACTTCAACTCCAGAAGTTTAATCTACCAGACAGCTCTTTATACATATACCATACTGTTCAATCTCCTTATTACATCTATGAAGACAATACACTTTTAGGAAATATAAACTATTTAAGGCGCGTATGTTTCTTTTCAAATATAAAATGTTCTACTGTCCTTACTGCAAAGATAAAAATAATGTGAGGTCCTGGCTCATCAGTGTTTAACCCTCCAAGTGGTTTAGCAAGATTGATGCATGATATTTAATATGCTATTTATTAAAAACATATCCAGATATATTTATAATACTTATGTAATTGAATATTTATTTTTCACTTTTTAATTTGCTTCCATAATAGTATAGTTTAAATTTAAGTCGATTTTTATCGCCAGTAATACATTTACAAATGTTAACAATACAATCAGAAGGTGGTAAAAGCTGCAGGTGCCTGGGCTATCAAACTGGCTATGAAACTAGGAGGGTAGTTATTGATGAACTAGGCCTACGGAAATTCTTATTTTTACACCAGTGAGATTGTGAAACTGAATTTTATATAGAATATAAAACCACATTTTGTGAACTAAGATGTAAACAAGCACTCTGAGCTTTGTATCGCACAGTGATTTGATAAACACAAATAAAGTAATTTTAATTTTCCCTCGGTTGAAGTAAGAACATGAACGCCATTTTCAATAGAAATATTTACTGTATATTCACTGCAAAGTAAGTGAATGGTAAAGTTTATCATTTCTGAGCTATTCGAGTGGCTTCTCGGTTTCTTTAGGATACCTGGGGCAGGAGGCTATTTCTTCTCATCAGTAGATTGAATGGCAACCGCCACGCACCGGTTCCATTTACAAAATTAAACCTGTAGGTCTTATATGATACCTCGAATAGAATATCATTTTCTAAAGTAAAGATAAATGACGTTTCACGTTACATTGATCGGCGTAAAGAAAAGGGTATCTATGAAATAACTTCTTTTACCGCTCCAGAATGTAATATTAAAAATTCACGAAGACATTTTGAATGCATCGACAATATATCAGAGTGCTACCATCCTTTCATTCTCATAAATATTTAAAACATTTTTACAGACTTACTTTTTCATCAAATAGTTCGCATTAAAGAAATTTGTTATTTGTTCACTTAATGAATAATTAATTGTACAAAAAATAAATATTTATAAATTAAACCAATAGAGTGAGGGAATGTATATATGTTCTTTACCTATATTTATATTTACTAATCAATTCATCTTTTCAATATATACATTATAGTTAGCACGGGTTAAGGGCTCAGCAGTTCTAGGCTCTGCAGCTTTATGTTTAACAGCGTCTATAGAATATAAAGCATGAATGTGCAGTTTTATTAAAGCTGGCCTACGAAGGCTAGCCATTATATTGTATAATAAATAGAGGATCATTTACACTGTATAAGATTGTACTCTTTTTAGTTCCGAAAAAATTTTGAAGTTGATAACTGTTTTAGTGAGTATCATTAGTTACTATTCACATAGAAGCAAACAAATACTTTGAACATGAATAACCTGTTTAGGAAATTGCTCTGTGGACGGTGTCCCGAATATGTTTTGAAACCAATGCTCTAATAATTGGGTTACAAACCTAATGTTAGTAACATGGCGAGAAGAAGTTATATATATATTGTTGCACCAGTTTGCGGTCTGGCTGATTCATTAGCCTTGAATTTCTTCTCAGACATGTATTTTTACAGAGCGTGTTTCAACCATATTACAAGGTTATATGAGTGAATAAGGAGAAACTATAGATTTATAATTGAGAAAAAGGGCATTTCCTGATCGTGCAACTAAGAGTTGCTGATGGGTTGAGCCATCTATCGGAATAAATATCAGCTAATCGTCGATTTTTAATTATTCCATAATTGGCCAAATACTGTTTCTCGATCAATCAAGAAAAGCTAACCACGTATTTGGCCAATTCTGGAATAATTAAAAATCAACGATTTGTTGATATTTATTCCGATAGATGGCGCAAACCATCAGCAACTCTTAGTTGTGCGATCAGGAAATGCCCTTTTTCTCAATTTATCCACCTAATCCAAGTACAAATTTACTTTTGTTCTATTTTTCATATATATTTTAAAGTATATCCAAGAGTTATTATTTTTCTTTATCACATCAAAGTTTGAAATATATTGTGTAGTTATTGTTTCAAAATACAAATGCAATAATTTTATAGTATATAATCTCTAAATAAAAATAAATAAATAAAATTAGAATATTTGAATTTAAAAAAATATATATGAAAAAAAAATATTATTAGAAATTATATTCATATAAATAGGTGCATTAACCAAAATGCAAATTGTTAACAATTTCAGTCCCAATTTGAAGTCCTTCAAAGAACTCCTAATTTTCTGTTTTAAGTGTCGATTTCCATCAATCAAGATCGAATCGTACATTAAACATTTCCTATTTCATTTTGAAAGAATTAAAATCACTTTTATGATCTTCTACTTTCTCAAACTCTCTTCTGTTAGCGGAAGTGAATCTCGGAAACATTAGAAAACTAATTTTAAACTGCCTTCGACATGTGTTGATATATGATATTTATAAAATATCGCATTTCTATTTCTTTCTTCGAAATAGGCATATTTCGTATAGATCCAAGCTACCACTCTCTATTGTATATTTCGATATGTGGTGTACTCAACAAAATCTGTCGTTGACTACCCACCAGGATTATCACGATGACCTCTGCTAGTGATATGTTAGAATAGACACAATAAGCTGTTCATGAACCATCCACCGTGAACACTGTGGCCTGTACCAAAGATCGGCCATCAAGGCGGTTTGTTTACACAGCTGACGACGTCCAAGGAAACGTTGCAGTAGCAAGGTCGGTAAATGTTGTCACCTAGAGGGTGACCTCAATGTTGTCAGAGGATGTCGACTTAATTAGTCCAGACATAATTAAATAAGCAACTTTCCAGACAACACGCCAATTATTATTTTAATTTTGGGAGGATGATTTGTGTACGTGGGTCATAGAATTGTCTTCTATATTTGGAATTTTACAACAGGTGTTCTGGAACAATGCCTCGTATACATACCTAAGACACCACACAGGTAATTTAGTTCTTCCTGGAAAATACGGATGCATACCAACCTCAAATTCCAGGTTGATCGAGTGTTGAAATCATATAGTACAGCGCACGAGCCGTTTTAATAGGAGTACTTTATTCACCCTAAAATTCGACAGCCCATCGTGTCATTTCTGAATATATAATACATATAATCGAGGACAAAATTTAAGAAAGTTTTTTTTTTTTTGCCGATCGTTTTTTTTAGAGGAGAAAGAAGCAATTTTATTCACATTAGGTTATTTCGTATTCCTTCAATGAAGATCACGATATATCAAATATCTTTTATATTTATTGTCTATATGAGACATTATTAATTTTCTAAAGAAATTGTAACACAAGAGGTTGCTTACACATCTTCAACGCATAACTTAGTTGTAAATGTGCCTTGAATGAAGTTTAAAGTGGTCATTCTTTCATAGAGGATGGCACCCCACACCATTAAGCCAGGACCTGTATGCCTTTCCACATTACAGTCCTGATGAGATCCTCTTTGGACTACGTATAAAATGTAGATCATGCCGTCTTCACCCTCAAACTTAATCTGGAGGCATCAGAAAAAATACCAGAATGCCATTCTTGAGCCCTAAGGCGTCTCTCTTCACACCAGCTGAACCTGGAGGAACTTAGAAAGCGACCGAATATGTCACAAAAAGCTGTTTAAAATACTCTGTATTGTGTGTGTTTATACTTGGGTAAAATTTTCCAAGTTGATATAATAAGAAAATGTTTCTGATATTTAAGCTTCTGCGCTAAGATCATCTGGAAAATGCTTTGGGGTTTTTGAGAAAGATTCACCTAATTATCTTCTTTTCGCTAAATTATCGTTAAGGATAATTTTATTTAACTGAGAGAGTAGATTAGAAGCCACTGAAATTAATGCTTTTAGGCAGTTTATAATTTTATCCATTGCAGTTCTCTTCTTGAGGCAGTTTATAATCCATTGAAATTACGGCCTAGTGATGTATCCTATCCATTGAAATCCCCGCCTTCTGGCAGTGTAGTATACAAGTCATTTATTATGTATATTACATATTTATGTAAAATTCAATATAACACATGAAATAAGTTATTATTGTGAAATTTTAATATGAAAAACTCGTAGTTTTTTCCATTATACGAATTATCCAAATAATGATATAGTACCTTAATATATACATATAATTACTAAAAAATATTTCATATCCAAATATATATATATATATAAATGAGTTAAATAAAGCATCAAGGGCTGCGTATCTTAAAAGATACGCAGCCCTTGATGCTTTATTTAACTCATTTATAATCTTACAGGGTTTTTCAATTGATAAATATATATATATCATATATACACACACACACACACAAAAGCCTTTATTAAGACACACAGGTCTTACAGAGGATTCTCCTTGGGGTTACAAAACGGAGAAACCTATGAAAGTGGGAAATAAAAAATGGAGAAAGATTATATACATTTGGTAAATATATACAGATTATAAGAAAGAATAAAAAATAGGAAGAATAAAAAAAATCAAAAAAAGAGAAAAAAAAAAAAATTTTTGGAAATATGGATGGGAGAAGTGGAGAGCGAAAAGAGGAAAGAAAACAGGTATTTACATATGGAACAAGACCATTTAAGCTCTCACACAGCACAGGTGGGCCATGTATTTTTTAAGAAATCTTTAAGAGATTTCCCAGGAAATCCTCGTGTTCAGGGTTGTAAGGTAAACACCGTTTTATCATTGTTAACTTATCGTATCTGCCTAAACAAATAATTGGATGTTGGTTCTGTCTTTCTCATCAAACAGAAATTTTTGGTATGTTTGAATGTTCGGTTAAGTCTTTCTTTTTTTACAGCATTTTTATGGAAGTTATATAGATTTAGAGCTACTGAACTATTGTCTATAAAGTTGGATAATAAAGAATATAATGTGAAGTGTGTATGGCCTATCTTAGAGAAGAGTATTTTTCTTTCCGTGTCAAGAGGCATGCATTCAAATATATAATGTTCTAATTCATTTTCGGTTCTATTTTTGCATAGTTGGCAATACAAGTCTTCTGTCCTTAGATATTTTATATGGTCTTCTCGATATAAAACAAATAGAATTCTCAATTGCGCAATGAGGCGTTTAGCCGGCAGTGGGAGTTCACTTAGTAGATAGTTCTCTGCTGCGAATGTTTTATGTAAATATTTGTAGTGTGTGTGTAGCTTCGAATTGGTTATTCTTGATTGGTCGGTTTGGATAGACTGTTCTATAGTGATTCTGATAATTTGAGGTATTGCTTTCTGTAGAATATTGGGGTCTGAACAATTCTTTAACCACATGAATCCAGTTGAGTTTAGGATATTCATTAAATTTTCTGTAAAACCTATAAAGGCATTCGTCAGAGTGGACGTTTCCCATAATTGGGCTAGACAGATTGCGGGCAATCTGGATTTTTCCATTTTTAATATTCTTAACCAGAACTTTAGAATTAGTTTGGTTGCTGTGACTCCTAGTGAGAAGCGTCCGGTTTCCATGCGTAGTATGTAGCCTGGTGTGTTACTCGGCAAGTTCAATAGTCGTCGGAGATAGTTATTCTGAATTTGGTCCAAGATTTTGTACTTTTCGTTTGCCCAAATTGGAGCAGAATACAGCAGAGTTGACAGGATAATCGAGTCTAATAGTTTCATTGATGAACCAAATGAATTCAACCTGGATTTCTCCATAATTTTCCATACTTCGCCGGTAGCTGCAAGCGCTTTGCCTTTAAAGTATGAAGCCACTTGACTAAACGAGATTGTTGTTGTGAGGGGATAGCCAAGATAGAGATATTATATATATCATATATTTTAAAACTGTATAATAATGACATTTTTAGTATATGTCACTTATCTTTCAATTAGTTAGAGCCTTATAAGATCCTACCCTTCTATCAAAATGTACACCGTTTCTTTTTGCTACCACCCCCATATTTTGTATATATGCTATATCTTTATTAATATAACCTGTACACCCTTTTTGTATATAAACTAAAATTGATGACGTCAAAATAAAGATCCAAAGAGAGAGCGGTCAGCTGTTGGCAGAGGCAGAGGGGTGGAAAAAGGCAACGCCCAGCCCATATGGGGTCCCGAGGGACATTCTTATAGAGACCCCCCTGTAAACAGGACAGGTTTTTGGCAGGGGGTCAGCAGATGTTCTAGAGGTGTTGCTCGGCAGTCCGCTTCAGCCTTTCTCTTTCACACACACTCGCTCTCCATGTCTCGGTGATAAGCATCGAAGTTGGTGTCATGGCCTCTACCTCTGTCCCGTGGGCTGTCCCCGATCCCTCTATGTGCTAACATATAGCCCTGCCTCTGCTTCTTGTTGTCCGCGTGTGGAAAGATCATCAACACTCGCCTCACGTACACGACTGCCAGCTTATCCATACGTCGGCACATTGCAACAATATTACATATATATATATTAATATATATATATATATATGTGATGATGTTTTGCTGTCGACTTATCTGTGATGAGATCCTGTCGACTCATGTAATGAGATGATGAGAATTCCAGTAGCTTTTGTAGAGATCCTGTCGACTACTGAAATAATGTTGAAGTCCTGGTAGCTCTTGTTGTACTGTGTTGACCAAGAGGAACAGTCAGGATGTAGAGTTTTCCAGTACCTCTCTGCACCTTGGAAGACCTTTAAAAGTTCTCACAAAATACAGGCAGTCGTGGTCGAGGCAGAGTAGAAAGCTGGGGATATCCACACAAAAAACGAAGACACAGTTGCACTAAGAAAGTTCCGCAAACAGATAAAAGTTGAGCCAGGAGCGAAAGATGGAGATAGACGAGTTCTTCCTAACTACATGTTGGATGAGATCGACATAACATACGACCGACGCAGCTTGCACTAAGGGTGAACTCCACTAAACTGGCTGAACTGTACTGAGCTGTCAAGCCACTGTAAGGTGATGATTTATAGGTTAAAGACGGGGTGACCTTATGTGACATGGGCGTTTCTGAGAAAAGGGGGGCCTTGGCATGTCCAGGTGTGAGAGGGGTCTCTGCATTCCACCACATGTGACAGTGTGGGTGGCCTTGTTTGTGGGAATTGTAAATCTACCTGATTTATGAGTTCCATCTTTAGACTGTTGTTTTGGCAATACTATGCTCGATCTCTGCTTTAGCTCAACTCTTAAATCTATTACAGATTTTATTTATTTATCCACTTTGTACAAATTACATTACATAGGTGATGCAATGACACAGATTAATCATGCGCATAATTATTTATAGATGTGTCTCTATATACAACATGACAATCTTGTTATAAGTTATCTACACAATATGAGGTTGTTGTTTTAAATTACCATAGATGGGCCCCGGGAGTGAAAGGGTTTATCCGGGTTTAGGCGGGTAAAGCCTCTCTAACACAGGTAAGTAATTAAAATTTCTTTTAATTAATTTAAACTGTGAGGGTTAAAAAGGGCTATAACAAGATGATATTTGTTGGATATATAAAAGTGAAATAAAAATGACATTGTGTTTGATTAACAAAAAAGATGTTTAAAATAAAATGATGACATAAAAATTCACATTCTAAGAGAATATTGGTGGGCGTTGGACAGGGTTAGTAGTTAAAGAATAAGCAATTGTGAGATTTACACATGCAATCAAATACTTAGGTCCAGGTGCAAAGCGAGGATATGAACTCGAGCGTCTTCCTAGGCAATGTTTCACCTGTGATCCTGTATAGGGTAACAGTGCTTTGTCACAATTGTAGTGTTATTGGGTTGAAAAGTTGTTGAAGAATATGTAATTGTTAGAAGTGCTCATGTAACCAAATACTCAGATTCAGGTGCAAAGCGAGGATATAGACTTGAGCTGTCTTCCTTGGCAATGTTTCACTTGCGATCCTATATAAGGGTTACAGTGTTTTGTCACAATTTTAGGATTATTGGGTTAAAAGTTGTTGAAGAAAAGCTGCTTATTAATATGATTGAGAAAGGAGTGAAATAGAGACATGCGATAAGTAGAATTGTAGCGACAGTAGGTGATCTGACTTGACTCGAAATCAAAGGTTGAATGTGGTCCGCTAGAGCTGAAAAAAAAAGTTGAAAGTTGAAAAACGTGAACGCTTTGTGAATGCGTTGGTGATTTGCTCTGCGGATGAAATGAAATAAACTCTTGAAGCATGTTCAGACCAGAAGTTTGGATTGGTAAGTCTGGGGAACGGTGTTCTCAAAGAGAAAATTACGAAATCAAAAAATAAATTGTCAAGCAGTGCTGCCGTTTTTCTACGTTGTTGTGACGCAATGACTGAAAGATAGTGATGAAAAATATAGGAAATTGGTTAAAGAAAATGATTGTTGAAAACGATTGTTGTAGATGCCCGATAGTGGATGATTAACTTTGTCAGATAATAAAGGTATTTAAACAAATAAAATATAGTGAATAGAAATATGATTGCGGGTACAAAAAGTGTAAGTGGACAAAATTAAACCTGTAATATATAAAATATATAATAAATAATAAAATAAAAATAATTTTTGAAACAATTAGATGTTTTACAATACTAAAATAATATCATGAAAAATAAAAGTAAATTTGATTAAAGGGTTTTTTTTTTTTTTTTTTTTTAAATGTTGGATTAAAAAATTTGTTTATATAATTGAAAGGTAAGAATAAGAATAATTATTCAAGATTTTATACAAAATTTATAATATAATTGAAGGTTATTAATGATTGGATAAATTTTAAGTAGTGTAAAATTGAACAAAAATTGTCTCTTTTGACGAAAAGTTACAGTTGTGGTGTGTGACTAGATTATATCCCTTTGGTAACATCGGTGTTTCTATGACTCTGAAACTGGGAATATGTGAAATGATCTTTTCGTTTGTCCTCAATGCTGGTATGTAGAGAATGATTTCTCTTTCGCGTTAAAAAGTCTATATAAGACTTAACCAAATTGTTTTAATTGGTGTTATCAATTAACATGTAAAATGTTTAATGTATTTTGTGTGTGTTGTGATATCTCGTTGGTGAGATTCTCGAGGAAATCTAAATGATTAGTATGAAACATGTGTTTAAACTGGCGTCATGAAGCTAGCGGTCAAGATGACTGCTTGAGGGGGAAGAGAAGATATTCTCAAAAGATAACAGTGACCAGGGGAGTGACGTCATAAAGAGCGGTCACTTCCTTTTTTAACGGAAATTCTATTTTTGGGGTGGTCACACGTGCGGGGTGTTTATTTTCTGTCTTGCTTGAAACTGACTTTCTCTCTCTTCTTTTGTTGAAGTTTGGCAATTTTCTTGCCTATTTGAAAATATAGTTTTCTCGATGTTCGTAAGTGTTGTGTCTCGAAATCAGTTTAGACTTAGTAAAATTGTTATACGATGATTTCAGGCTAGAAGTGAGTGAAAGATATGACTTTCGACGTGTACACGCTTTGAGGTGAGAAGTCATAGGCATGAAGGCGTCTTTGGCCTGAAAAGTGAAAAGGTTTTGTGGTGTAGCGCTATGACACGAAGTGAGAAATGTGAATGAAAAGGTGTCACGTGAAGTCTTAGTTTGGTACAAATCTAACCTGTTTCACCATGAATAACAAATTTAATAAAGTCATGGGTGGTTGTTGTATGAAACACATCGAGAGAATATTTGACTGTTAGTGGATTTGGCAAGTTTAATGTGAAATTATTTTATTGTGGCGACGATATAGAGTTAAGTGGAGGCTTGTGTGGCTCAAGATTTGGATTTGTGTGTTAAGTCGCGCACTAAAAATTGTTGCCAATTGTATAAAGTGATGTGTGAGTGTTGTAACATTTGTTGAGAGAGATTTATTGATGCTTAATTATGCATGTAAAAAGTAGAGACGAGGGAGTGTATCTAAGTTAGAATAAAATGTTGTTAATAAGTTTGGTAGGTTGTGACCTAATTTAGCTACTGGCGATGAAGTGGAGGGAATCTTTATTTTCAACTTGTTTTGGGAAAGATAGTTGTTTTCCCTAGTGGTGTTTTTGAAGATATTGTATCTTCCGATTTTTGCAATTAAAAAAAAATGCGTTTCACCTATGTTAATTTATATTTAAAATTTGAATATACTTTTTAAATTGTTGATTATGGTAGTTAAAATGATTCTCTTGTAAAAGGGCAATGTCGTGAGAGTTACAAATAATTTGAATTGGGCGCTTACTTAAAATGGTGAACATTACCAAATTTTAAGAATTGATAAAGATATTGGTCTTTTGATATAAAGATAACTAATAAGTAAAACAAAAATAAGTTGAGAATTATGATGAATGAGATTTTTTTTTTAAAAATAATAATGATTTTTTTTTCAAGTTGTAGACTTGGATAGTACCATTTTAGATAAATTTTGGATAGACATGTAAAATTAGTAAATTGGTAAAAATGCGTGATGGGCGAATTTTTTTTTTATTTTTTTATGAGTAAAATTGAGAGTAATAACTTGAAATTTATAATCTGATTAAATATTAAAGTAAATTTGATCAATGAAAATGTGAAAGTTTTAAAAATTGATTTAAAAAAATGGTATAAAAAAGCTAAAAATTGATTTTAAAATGCTTAAAGTGAAAATATAAATACAAAATTTATAGGGAATCAAGTTTTGAACTTGAGGATAAAGTTAAGGTAGGTTTTTTTAAAAACTTACAGTTGTGTGAAAGTTCAGTCAGGAAACTTGGTCTTGGCTTGTATTCCTGCTGACGTTGAAGACGCTCCATGTAGAGCTTGTAGACGCTTGTAGCTTCTGTGAAGTTGATTGTGGCTTGTTGCCTTGAGCATTGTCTCGACGATGTCAAGTCGAAGGTGTGGAACTTGTCACAGGGTTTGGGCCACATCGCTGCTCGGTTTCCATGACTTGCGGGAATATCGGGGCTGTCGTTGGCGCGGTCAGCTTGCTCCCGACGTTGGCGATCGGTTAGCGGGTATGCGGAAGTCCGTTGGGGCGGCGTTTCTTCCGTAAATACCTCTTTTTGGGGAAGAGATTGCTTTGTCGTTTCGTTGGAATGGTCGGTTTGTTCCTCCATCTTTGCACTTTCTCTCTTCTATCTGAACAGTCTTCTTATCTTCTTCGTTGTGTCATTCTTCGTTTTGGTCATCCTGTCGACTTAAATGTGATGATGAGTTGCTGTCGACTTATCTGTGATGAGATCCTGTCGACTCATGTAATGAGATGATGAGAATTCCAGTAGCTTTTGTAGAGATCCTGTCGACTACTGAAATAATGTTGAAGTCCTGGTAGCTCTTGTTGTACTGTGTTGACCAAGAGGAACAGTCAGGATGTAGAGTTTTCCAGTACCTCTCTGCACCTTGGAAGACCTTTAAAAGTTCTCACAAAATACAGGCAGTCGTGGTCGAGGCAGAGTAGAAAGCTGGGGATATCCACACAAAAAACGAAGACACAGTTGCACTAAGAAAGTTCCGTAAACAGATAAAAGTTGAGCCAGGAGCGAAAGATGGAGATAGACGAGTTCTTCCTAACTACATGTTGGATGAGATCGACATAACATACGACCGACGCGGCTTGCACTAAGGGTGAACTCCACTAAACTGGCTGAACTGTACTGAGCTGTCAAGCCACTGTAAGGTGATGATTTATAGGTTAAAGACGGGGTGACCTTATGTGACATGGGCGTTTCTGAGAAAAGGGGGGCCTTGGCATGTCCAGGTGTGAGAGGGGTCTCTGCATTCCACCACATGTGACAGTGTGGGTGGCCTTGTTTGTGGGAATTGTAAATCTACCTGATTTATGAGTTCCATCTTTAGACTGTTGTTTTGGCAATACTATGCTCGATCTCTGCTTTAGCTCAACTCTTAAATCTATTACAGATTTTATTTATTTATCCACTTTGTACAAATTACATTACATAGGTGATGCAATGACACAGATTAATCATGCGCATAATTATTTATAGATGTGTCTCTATATACAACATGACAATCCTGTTATAAGTTATCTACACAATATGAGGTTGTTGTTTTAAATTACCATATATATATATTTTAAAGCCCAGATATCGATATTGGGTTTATTAAACATTTAAAGAGCACAATAATTTAACAAGTTAAGGACTCTATAGTTGACAGTTTAACCCCACTATGTTGGTTCTATCATACAAAAACGACGAGAATGAAGACTAAATTCAATTACACCTCGGAGAGAATAGCGCTTCCTTATTTTTTAAGTAATCAAATGAAGGTTGATAGCGTTGTGTCACTCCCAATTAATGTCACATAAACTGTCATCCTTTTAAACGGAAAGAAGTGATTTAAGCCGTATTATTCTTTTATTCATTGTTTTTATAATTAAGTTCGGTATTTGAGAATATTTTGGCTTTAAAATCAATAATAATGTTATTTTTGAGAGGTATCAAATACTATCTGATATTTATAATAAATAAACATATTCTGTAAATAATAAATTCCATCCAAAAGTTGATATTTCGACGATGCTGAACGTCTTTCTTCCATAACACTCCAAAGGCGCATTCTATCCACTTCTAATATTATATTTATGAGAATTATTTTGGCACAAATGTGCCAAATGACACTTATGGTATATATTATGAGATAATATCTCTACATAACTTACTGGTATGATGATAATTATGAAATTGCATCGATAAATACTCTTTCGCAAATAGTGTTTCATATCAAAGCCATTATTAGAAAATTATAAACTCAATTGCAATCTATCGTAAAAATTTTGAAAAATATTTAAAATAATTATAGGAACATATATAACTTATATGAATTGAGATGTTTTTACAGAATTATATCTAAAGTATACATAGGATATTTCATAAAGTCTCTTTCTATGAAATCACCACGTGTGTTGTCCACAATAAGTTTCTCCAAACCTCGCAAGCTCTCAAGTTAACCGACAAGTTCTTCCTCTCAGAAGACATAAGATGAAACGCCTACCAAAGAGTTATTTAAGTCGATAGGTCTCGCGGAATTACAATAAATTACTAAGGAAACATATTGCATAGAACGTGATTTATTATTTATGTCGAATATTATATGTATCCTACTATATATATATATATAATATTTTTTATTATACAATTTTATTGATTTATTTCTTATAGAAATAATGATTATATATGTTTGGATCAAATATTTTATCGCCACAAGCATAAACAATTTAGTATTTACGTATTATGAAATATTTTACTATCTTTATATGTTATATTTAGTTTTTAGGGATCTCAGTTCTTAGGAAATTTCTGTACTTTATTAATTCCACTTCTATATATTGAGTTCTAAAGTTGACCAGTAGAGCAAACTACCTTACAATATACGGATATGTAAGAGTTTCTTGTGGATGGAATTACTTTTTACTTATGGGAGAGTTTCACCAATAGAGAAATTCTCTCCGAGTTGTGAGAGAAGCGAAATATCCGGACCCCAAGAAAAGTTGGAAAGTTACTGGAAGTAGGATTTTACATTCATCGAATGTTCCTCCCTCCCCGAGGGATTGGCCCAACAAAGATGTAATTACGTCTGGACAAATAATTGGCGCTGGGAGAGCTCTTAACCTCTCTCCTTTCATTTCAGGAGAATTGATTGGTCATCTCTCATGGTCTGTCTGGGGTTTGTACGACAAATGTGTGATATAGCTAGCTTTCTACTGAGCCTAGTTACTTGGTATCTTTAAGAGAAATAATTTGTATATACCAGAATTCTCTTTAAAAGGTCTGACCTATGATATATTGGAAAGGGTTGAAATTGAACATGATTTCAGCAATATACTCGATATAGATGTTCAATGTCGACAATGTTCATTGACTGGTACAACATGATAAACAAGTCCCTCCTAATAACTTTATAATCGCATATAGGTAACTGAAAGGCTGTGTTTCATTTTGTAAAAATAAAATAACGCAATATAAATAGTTTACAATTTCATTACCAGATGGCGCACTTCCTCCTAGTTCTAAAATAGCTTTGTGCTAAGATCTATATTCTACATTAAAATCACAGAATTAATTATATAAAAAGTATTAAATTTACAATAGATCAACATATATAGTCACGACCGTCTTTCCTCAATTCCTCATGTCACGGATGCGCGCGCATCATCATTATGATCATTATCATTATCTAATGATAATAATATTAATTATTGTTATTATATTATTATTATTATTTTATTATCCTTATATATATAAAAATGAAATGCGAAATCGATGTTTGTTATCGCATCACGCAAACTGATGAATCACTCAATCATTATGGAATTTCGCATGTAGGTAGCTGAAGATTTCGTTTAACATATAGGCTATTCAAAAAACTAAAAAAGTTAATGTGCTTTTTTTAAAAAATAAAAAAATAAAAAGCGTTAGTTCCAGTCTTTTACCGCTAGGGCGCAGCACTGGTCGCGACGATAAATGAATTTGATTTTTTTAAAGCATCGGTGGTTCAGTGGTAGAATGCTCGCCTGCCACGCGGGCGGCCAGGGTTCGATTCCCGGCCGATGCATTTTTTTAAAACAATTTTTAAAACTCATTTATATTATATCTATATATATATAAATGAATGTATGTGTGTCTGTTTGTTTGTCCTTTATGCCTGACCAAACCACTCATTGGATCGCCATGAAACTTTGGGAAGTTATTTAGTATAGTACTGGGAAGGTTTCTAGCAAATAATATTTTTGAAATAACTTTTCGCCTAGAAATAATCAAGATAAATATTCTAATTTATCTGTTATAATTCAACAATCTGCTCTAAATATTATCATGATGATACGATGATTTTGTTATGTAGAAAATTAGGAAAGACAAAATTCAGGATGACACGGCAATTTATTTGAGACAAGAATAATGATACAATTCCAAGGCAAGATACTATTCCTTTAACTTCCAATTACCGAGGGAACCAATTAATATTGATTTTATTCAACTTATCGAGTATTTTTCAAGGGAACGGGAAAAAATGTTCACTAGATAAAACGATGATTTTGTAATGTAGAAAATTAGGAAAGACAAAATTCAGGATGACACGGCTCACAGGGACCGGGAAAAAAATTTCACTTTATCGAGAGATTCAAATTTACGATTTTCAAATTATCAAAATATATCTTTTTTTCTATATATATAAGTTTATAGAGAATTGTTTTAACAAATGTTCGTTAGACAAACCTTTACTCGGGTAAAACCCGGGCGAAGCCGGGTACGTCCGCTAGTCTTCTATATAAATGGAAATTTCATAAGTGGTGTTCGCTAAAAACTTTCGTTACAATGCATCAATTTCGACCAAATTTTCAACATTTATGTAAAACGAGATGGAAGGTTTTGCTTAACATCAAAATATTTTTCCTAACTTTAAAATACATAACTTTGCTGTTATCGATAAAATACAAAAAAATTCAACAGAGTTAATTTTATTTATATATAAATACAAAAAGAAAAATTCAGCAATTCATTCAACTCAATCTAAAAAAATATTCAAAACTAGCGGACGTACCCGGCTTCGCCCGGGTTTTACCCGAGTAAAGGTTTGTCTAACGAATCTCTCGATAAAGTGAACATTTCTTCCCGGTCCCTTGAAAAATACTCGATAAGTTGAATAAAATCAATATTAATTGGTTCCCTCGGTAATTGGAAGTTAAAGGAATAGTATCTTGCCTTGGAATTTTATCATTATTCTTGTATGGATGTACCCGGCTTCGCCCGGGTTTTACCCGAGTAAAGGTTTGTTTAACGAATCTCTCGATAAAGTGAACATTTTTTCCCGGTCCCTTGAAAAATGCTCGATAAGTTGAATAAAATCAATATTAATTGGTTCCCTCGGTAATTGGAAGTTAAAGGAATAGTATCTTGCCTTTGAATTGTATCATTATTCTTGTCTCAAATAAATTGCCGTGTCATCCTGAATTTTGTCTTTCCTAATTTTCTACATTACAAAATCATCGTATCATCATGATAATATTTAGAGCAGATTGTTGAATTATAACAGATAAATTAGAATATTTATCTTGATTATTTCTAGGCGAAAAGTTATTTCAAAAATTTTATTTGCTAGAAACCTTCCCAGTACTATACTAAATAACTTCCCAAAGTTTCATGGCGATCCAATGAGTGGTTTGGTCAGGCATAAAGGACAAACAAACAAACAAACAAACAGACACACATACATTCATTTTTATATATATAGACAAGCAATTTTAAGATAACACCATATGTAAAACAGTCGGCCAAGAAAACAACAACGATATTACATCTTTCTCACATATGTACACACAATCTTGATTAATAATTAAAACTAATCTTTAGCATTGTTTATTATACTTCATAATGTATAATATTCGTTAGGCAAACTTTCACTCGGATAAAACCCGGGCGAAGCCGGGTACACATCCGCTAGTTAATATATATAGTCACGACCGTCTTTCCTCAATTCCTCATCGGCCGCTGTCACGGATGCGCGCGCATCATCATTATGATCATTATCTAATGATAATAATAATAATTATTATTATTATATTATTACAGATTATAAACACAAGGCAATAAGGCCGAATAAAAAAATAGTGTGTGATAAGGCACAATTTGGATATAGATTATAAACACAAGGTAATAAGACCTAATCAAAATAAATAAATAGTGTGTGATAAGGCACAATTTGGATTATATTTAATACAGTTATCAGCGTCATGCACAATTCTGTCACGTTAAGTGTCAAGTTACGGTAAGTAGAAATTTAAAAATTAAAAAAAGATGCCGTAACCCGGGATCGAACCAGGGACCTTTAGATATTCAGTCTAACGCTTTCCTAACTTAGCTATTTCGGCTTATTTTATTTATTTCTATAGAAGCTTCTATCTTTATAATTATGTATATTTACAAAAAGTCAATTCGCTCGCGTCTCTAGCGGTGAAAATGAGGGGTAATACCAGCTGACCTAATGTACATGTAAAGTTTGGAGCGGGACGTTTCACAAGAGTGACATCCACGGCTCCAATTTATAATTGTAACAAATAGTATTTGAATAAAAACATTCAATCGGGTAAAACACGGGCGTTGCTCGGGTCATTCGGCTAGTATTTTATATACATGTATTTTATTAGATATATATATTACTAGCCGAATGATCCGGGCAACGCCCGGGGTTTACCCGATTAAATGCTTTTATTCAAATACTATTCGTTACAATTATAAATTGGCGCCGTGGATGTCATTCTTGTCTTATATATTAATAAAATGGAAATTTCATAAGTGGACATCACTAAAAACTTTCGTTACAATGCATCAATTTCAACCAAATTTTCAACATTTATGTAAAACGAGATGGAGCAGGTTTTGCTTAACATCAAAATATATTTCCTAACATTAACATGCGTAACTTCGCTGTTATCGATTAAATACAAAAAAAATCAACAGAGTTAATTTTATTTATATATAAATACAAAATTAAATTTCAACAGAGTTAATTTTTTTACATACTAGCTAATAATCTCAATCTAAAAAATATTCAAAACAAGCAATTTTAAGATAACACCATATGTAAAACAGTCGGCCAAGAAAACAACAACGATATTACATCTTTCTCACATATTCACACACAATCTTGATTAATAATTAAAAC
Organism: Cordylochernes scorpioides; assembly: GCA_030710605.1. NCBI lineage: Eukaryota > Metazoa > Arthropoda > Arachnida > Pseudoscorpiones > Chernetidae > Cordylochernes > Cordylochernes scorpioides. The sequence continues at coordinate 92,998,559 of CP092864.1, forward strand.
TAATCTTTAACATTGTTTATTATACTTCAACTTTTATTTTTACATTTGTTTTTAAATACCCAATTGTTTTATCATGTTTCTAATTTCGCCTAACAAATATACAAATTTATAGTGACCAACATATGCAAATTTTATCTTTGTTTTTATTTAACTTGATATCGTAAAGATAACATCCATTGTAAGCATTTTTCTGTTCACCTTCCGTGGTTTCTCTTTTCTCTGATAGTTTTTAGGTGTAGTATATTTTCTTATTACTAGACTACAAACATTCCCTCGAGAAAAACCTGGGCGAAGCCGGGTACATCCGCTAGTATATAAATAAATGAGTTTTAAAAATTGTAAAAAATAAAAAAATGCATCGGCCGGGAATCGAACCTGGGCCGCCCGCGTGGCAGGCGAGCATTCTACTACTGAACCACCGATGGTTATGAGAAATCGCTATATTTGGGTAATTATTCCATTCACAAAAGCAAACGGTGACAGAATTGATTAAGAAAGGGCAATGCCCGGGTTTTACCCGATTAAATGCTTTCATTCAAATACTATTCGTTACAATTATAAATTGGCGCCGTGGATGTCATTCTTGTGAAACGTCCCGCTCCAAACTTTGTGTCTGAGAAGCGATATTTTTATAGAGATGATCTGGCTTTGTGTCTTCTGCTCGAATGAATGTTTTTCTGTTAGAATTTTGTTCCTGCATACTAAAAATGAACTGGCTTCACCCGTGGTCTCTGCTTTTTGGAATCTTTTCCGATATAATTTTGTATCTGATAATAAAATATGATACAGCAATATTGTCATCAACATTTTCTGAATAAAAAACAACTACTTTTTTCCCAGAACCTGTCAATTTATTTTTCTTGACTAAAAATCCGAAAAATATCTTTTTCAGATTTTCTCTATGTCCTGTTAAAACACGTTTTACATGTCCATTAGGTCAGCTGATATTACCTCTCATCTTCACCGCTAGAGGCGCTGCTTGCGAGCGAAAGGGCAAATTTGCCACGCAATTTGCAAATAACTTGTATACATACTTGTATACTTGTGTACATAGACCGTAAATCTGTACATAGACAGGAAAAGCACATTTTTTTAATAATATAAATGAGTTTTAAAAATTGTATAAAAAAAATGCATCGGCCTGGAATCGAACCCGGGGCGCCCGCGTGGCAGGCGAGCATTCTACCACTGAACCAAAAGCAAACGGTGAGGAGGAGGAGGAAGAGCTAGAGTATGCGTGCGAGGATCATTTATGTAAAATCCTCGAAAAACTAAATTGGGAACAAGCCTTAAAGCCCATATTCGAGAATGGACTAGAAGATATCGAGGTCCCATTTTCGGTCATTTGGCCCGAGAATAGGGAGCGACTCCTCAAGTATCTATCACGAAGACATAAACACATTCTCCCCGAGTTTCTCGGCACTGTCGCTGAGCACACTCGCGACTGCCAACCTATTATCCAAAGGGGATTGTCCGAGCTCAGGCTGGCTCTGGGCTCCTGACAGAATCAAGAAGACTGTAAATATTTCCCATTAACTCTTGATGGAGTGTAATTATTGACTAGATTGTCAATAAAGTCTATTTTAATTGTCTATATATATAAAAATGAATGTTTGTATGTTTATTTGTTTGTTTGTATGTCCGGTATGCAAATTCGCAGTAGTTCACTAATTCAAACCAAAATTTCCATACATAGGTAAAAAAATACGGGGAAGACGATAGACTATTTAAAAATATATATAAATCAATTATTAAAACTATATATTCAAATTATTATACTTAGCTCACGAACAGCGCCCTCTATTTAAGATTAGATTAAATTATGCTGATGCAATTAAATAGATAATGCTAATAACAAACAATTATGAAAAAATCTTATCTAAATATATATCACTCGGGTAGATATGCACACGGGTCAATCCCGGGGCGAAGCCCGGGTCACCCGTCTAGTTTTATATATATTTTAATTATGATTCAATATAGAGGATAGAACCAAAAAATGTATTTATGTATATTATGTAGAAATCAGTTAATTTGAAATTGAACTCTTGAGTTTTCATATTTTTATTATATGCGAGCATGAAATATTTTCCAAAATAGCGCTTGGTATGTAGATATTTGTTGAAGTATATCCATTATCCTATTGATAGTTGTGTTTCCATTCGAAATTGGAAATTCAAAGACCTGTTTATCTTTCAGTTAGCAGAGATGTAGTGACAAGCAATAGCTTCGAGGCGAAATATGTCCAGTGTGAGCTAGATGCAGCTATTTCTGGGATCCTTGGTCTCTAATTCTTGGATTCCCCTTTTATGCCTAGAACTAGTGGTCGGCCGACAACCTCTCCGACATATGTAATATAGATTTCACTTCATATTGAATAATTCACCTTTTCTCTTAGTCATTTTTCATCAGAATTGGTAATAAGGTTTCTCAATATACACAGAATATTTTTAGAATCATTTATTGGAGAGAAGACAAACCCCATAAATCATTCAATAATAAAATAAAGGTCTTGAATTATTCATTAAATATTTATAAATAAATTAAATATATTGTGAACTAAAAAATTGTTTAAAATACTGACATGACGGGTTCAAATAAAATGATAAATATTTGCTAACATAATGTGTCTGCCGTAACCTGTCAACAGGACAAAGATGTATTGAGAGCAGCTAGAACAAAATTAGATATCAGTCCAAACACGCACCGAGGTACAAGGACAAATCCATAATTCAGCGGAATTCTGATTGGGCGTGAAAATTGGGAGGAATCATACTAGAGGACATTAAAATTTACCGGGGCCAGTTAAATAATAGATGTTGACAGCCCTGCCTGCCGTGTGGGTGACAGTAATTCTTCACTCTATTACAACCCTCCATAAAGAATTCATTTCTAAAACATTTTTCAAATATTGTATAAAGTTTTTCTATTATATATATATATATATAAAAAATGGCATATCCTGACCAGGAGCACATGTGCTTTACAGAAGGCAGAGCGCCATCTGGTGGAACAGAAATCAACTAAACATTGATTTAGCCTGTTCCCTGATATTTGGCCAACCCAATTTCTTGATAAATCAAGAAAAGCCATCCACGAATTTTTTTTTTTTTTTAATATATATATATATATATATACTAGCGGATGTGCCCGGCTTCGCCCGGGTTTTACCCGAGTGAATGTTTGTCTAACGAACATTTGTTAAAACAATTCTCTTTAAACTTATAAAACGTACTCGGCTTCGCCCGGGGTTTTACCCGAGTAAAGGTGTCTAGCGAACATTTGTTAAAACAATTCTCTAAAAACTTAGTAAAAAAAAAAGATATATTTTGATAATTTGAAACTCGTAAATTTGAATCTCTTCGATAAAGTGAACATTTTTTCCCGGTCCCTGTGTGCCGTGTCATCCTGAATTTTGTCTTTCCTAATTTTCTACATTAGAAAATCATAGTTTTATCTAGTGAACATTTTTCCCGGTCCCTTGAAAAATACTCGATAAGTTGAATAAAATCAATATTAATTGGTTCCCTCGGTAATTGGAAGTTAAAGGAATAGTATCTTCGCCTTGGAATTGTATCATTATTCTTGTCGCAAAAAAATTGCCGTGTCATCTTGAGATAATCTTACTTTTGATAAATAATATTTAAGATAACAAACTTAGTGATAAGAAAACTTGTTATCATCGTCACAATGGGGGCGCTGCTTGCGAGTTAAATCTACAAATCTGCAAATAACTCTAAGGATATTCAAGATAATCATGAAATTATTTTTCAAAAACCTTCCCGGTGATATACCTAATAATATCCCAAAATTTCACGGCGATTGGATGTATGGTTTTTGAATCTATAGAGTACAGACAGACAGACAGACATTCAATTTTATATATATAAGATAATATGAATGAGTTTTAAAAATTGTAAAAAAAAAAAAGCATCGGCCGGGAATCGAACCCAGGCCGCCCGCGTGGCAGGCGAGCATTCTACCACTGAACCACCGATGCTTAAAAAAATGGCCATATCTAGGTATTCATTCCATTCTGGATTAGTCCTCGTAAAAAAAAGTTCTTCAAATGAAAAAAAGAAATAGCCAAAAATACTAATCAAAATGCAGCCGAAAATTTTCCTCATGTTTATAAAAAGCGACATGCAAAATTTGGTACCAATTGGTTCAGTAGTTTTTGAGTTTATCGCGAAACAGACAGACAGACAGAAATTGACTTATATATATATATAAATATATATACTAGACGAATGACCCGGGCAACGCCTGGGTTTACCCGATTAAATGTTTTATTCAAACACTATTCGTTACAATTATAAATTGGCGCCGTGGATGTCACTCTTGTGAAACGTCCCGCTCCAAACTTTACGGTCAGATTAGTTACGATATAAATCTTCAAATCGAGCGAGCGTCTATAAATATTTCGATTTAGATCAAGTTTTCTAATTATTAAGCGAACACACACCACACACACACACTATTATTAATAAAATTTTGAGAAGATTTCGATTTAAACGTATTTATAACCTTGATAGAGTGCGCTGTTCGTGAGCTAAGTAGAATAATTTGAATATATAGTTTTAATATTTAATTTATATATAATTTAAAATAGCCTATCGTTTTCCTCGTATTTTTTTACCTATGTATGGAAATTTTGGTTTGAATTAGTGAACTACTGCGAATTTGTATACCAGACATACAAACAAACAAACATACAAACATTGATTTTTATATATATAGAAGATATAATATAAATGAGTTTTAAAAATTGTTTAAAAAAAATGCATCGGCCGGGAATCGAACCCGGGCCGCCCGCGTGGCAGGCGAGCATTCTACCACTGAGCCACCGATGCGTTTACAAAATGGCCATATTTGGGTATTCATTCCATTCCGGATTACTCCGCGTAAAAAAAAAAGTTCTTCAAAGGAAAAAAAGAAATAGCCAAAAATACTAAGCAAATTGTATCCAAAAATTTTCCTCAGGTTTATAAAAAGCGACATGCAAAATTTGGTACCAATTGGTTCAGTAGTTTTTGAGTTTATCGCGAAACAGACAGACAGAGAGACAGAAATTGACTTTTATATATATAGAGATTAGTGTTTAGGTATTTGATTTAATTCATATAGTTGATATAATAGTATATATTTATATTATATTTTTTATAAATTAGTTTTAAAAATTGTAAAAAAAAATGCATCGGCCGGGAATCGAACCCGGGCCGCCCGCGTGGCAGGCGAGCATTCAACCACTAAGCCACCGATGCTTTAAAAAAATGGCCATATTTAGGTATTCATTCCATTCCGGATTAGTCCGCGTAAAAAAATAGTTCTTCAAATTAAAAAAAGAAATAGCCAAAAATAATAAGCAAAATGTAGCCAAAAATTTTCCTCAGGTTTATAAAAAGCGACATGCAAAATTTGGAACCAATTGGTTCAGAAGTTTTTGAGTTTATCGTAAAACAGACAGACAGACAGACAGGAATTGACTTATATATATATAGAGATATATATATATAAAGATTTACTCTTCATTGTTGACTTTTTAACTTACATTCATTCTTCATTGCTGGCTTTTTATATTACATTCACTCTTCATTGTTGGCTTTTTATCTTACATTCACTCTGTTGGCTTTTTATATTACATTTACTCTTCATTGTTGGCTTTTTATCTTACATTCACTCTTCATTGTTGGCTTTTTATATTATATTTACTCTTCAATGTTGGCTTTTTATCTTACATTCATTCTTCATTGTTGGCTTTTTATATTATATTTACTCTTCATTGTTGGCTTTTTATCTTACATTCACTCTTCATTGTTGGCTTTTTATCTTACATTCATTCTACATTGTTGGCTTTTTATATTACACTCACTCTTCATTGTTGGCTTTTTATATTATATTTACTCTTCATTGTTGGCTTTTTATCTTCCTTCATTCTTCATTGTTGGCTTTTTATATTATATTTACTCTTCATTGTTGGCTTTTTATCTTACATTCATTCTTCATTGTTGGCTTTTTATATTACACTAGCGGATGTGCCCGGCTTCGCCCGGGTTTTACCCGAGTGAATGTTTGTCTAACGGACATTTGTTAAAACAATTCTCTATAAACTTTTAAAACGTACTTGGCTTCGCCCGGGGTTTTACCCGAGTAAAGGTTTGTCTAGCGAACATTTGTTAAAACAATTCTCTAAAAACTTATTGAAAAAAAAAAGATATATTTTGATAATTTGAAACTCGTAAATTTGAATCTCTCGATAAAGTGAACATTTTTTCCCGGTCCCTGTGTGCCGTGTCATCCTGAATTTTGTGTTTCCTAATTTTCTACATTAGAAAATCATAGTTTTATCTAGTGAACATTTTTTCCCGTGTCACATTGCCGTGTCATCCTGAGATAATCTTACTTTTGATAAATAATATTTAAGATAACACTCTTAGTGATAAGAAAACTTGTTAACATCGTCACAATGGGGGCGCTGCTTGCGAGTTAAATCTACAAATCTGCAAATAACTCTAAGGATATTCAAGATATTCAGGAAATTATTTTTCAAAAACCTTCCCGGTAATATACCTAATAATATCCCAAAATTTCACGGCGATTGGATGTATGGTTTTTGAATCTATAGAGTACAGACAAACAGACAGACAGACAGACATTCAATTTTATATATATAGATTTACTATTCATTGTTGGCTTTTTATCTTACATTCACTCTTCATTGTTGGCTTTTTATCTTACATTCATTCTTCATTGTTGGCTTTTTATCTTACATTCACTCTTCATTGTTGGCTTTTTATATTACATTCACTCTTCATTGTTGGCTTTTTATATCATATTCAGTCTTCATTGTTGGCTTTTTATCTTACATTCATTCATCATTGTTGGCTTTTTATATTATACTAGACGAATGGCCCGGGCAACGCCCGGGTTTTACCCGAGTGCGTATATATTTTTAAAATGTTTTAATTAAAATACTATTCGTTACAATTATAAATTGGCGCCGTGGATGTCTCTCTTGTGAAACGTCCCGCCCCAAACTGTGTGTGTCTTGAAAATATAAAATAAAAATGTGAACGGAAAAATATGTCCAGGGTAGCCTAGTGGTCATGGCATCTGCCCGGTAAGCGGAAGGTCGTGGGTTCGATTCCCATCCCTTGACACTTTTTTTATTTTATCCATTCTGACCAAAATCTATCCGTGAACTTCACACAGTGAACTTCACACAGAGAGAATAAGGCAATTATATAAATAGATAATCCAAATTGTGCCTTATCACACACTATTTTTTTATTTGGCCTTATTACCTTGTGTTTATAATCTATGACGTAATGCCGGCGGCGCGCGCCCGTTGGCTGCCGGCGAGCACGTGACCTCCCTGTGCGCGCGCATCCGTGACAGAACCGGCCGGCCCATGACGGTCGTGACTATATATATAATGGATGGATAATAATAATAATATAATAATAATAATAATTATTATTATTATTATAATTATTATTATTATCATTAGATAATGATAATGATCATAATGATGATGCGCGCGCATCCGTGACAGAACCGGCCGGCCGGCCCATGACGGTCGTGACTATATATGTTGATTGCTTGTTTTGAATATTTTTTAGATTGAGATTATTAGCTAGTATGTAAAAAAATTAACTCTGTTGAAATTTAATTTTGTATTTATATATAAATAAAATTAACTCTGTTGATTTTTTTGTATTTAATCGATAACAGCGAAGTTACGCATGTTAATGTTAGGAAAAATATTTTGATGTTAAGCAAAACCTGCTCCATCTCGTTTTACATAAATGTTGAAAATTTGGTCGAAATTGATGCATTGTAACGAAAGTTTTTAATGAACAACACTTATGAAATTTGCATTTTATTAATATAGATATATTCTGAAATTATTTTTGAAAACAACTTCAAATGAATATTATTAACTAACTAGCGGACGTACCCGGCTTCGCCCGAGGTTTTACCCGAGTAAAGGTTTGTCTAGCGAACATTTGTTAAAACAATTCTCTAAAAACCTATTTAAAAAAAAAGTTATATTTTGATAATTTGAAACTCGTAAATTTGAATCTCTCGATAAAGTGAACATTTTTTCCCGGTCCCTGTGTGCCGTGTCATCCTGAATTTTGTCTTTCCTAATTTTCTACATTAGAAAATTGGAAGTTAAAGGAATAGTATCTTCGCCTTGGAATTGTATCATTATTCTTGTCTCAAATAAATTGCCGTGTCATCCTGAGATAATCTTACTTTTGATAAATAATATTTAAGATAACAAACTTAGTGATAAGAAAACTTGTTACCATCGTCACAATGGGGGCGCTGCTTGCGAGTTAAATCTACAAATCTGCAAATAACTCTGAGGATATTCAAGATATTCATGAAATTATTTTTCAAAAACCTTCCCGGTGATATACCTAATAATATCCCAAAATTTCACGGCGATTGGATGTATGGTTTTTGAATCTATAGAGTACAGGCAGACAGAGAGAGAGACAGACAGACATTCAATTTTATACATTAACTAATATAATATAGAGAAATACTATATTCACCGAAAATATTTACATATAGGGACGATGCCAAATGTTCCGACTTTGATGGGAATTTGCATAGCTCTTTTCTGGATTTTATATCATACTTGATTAAAATTTAATTTAAATGAATGATTGAGAGGATATTTGCTTTAACACTAAATTTAGCTCTCATGTGATGATTTCAGGTTCCCGAGGGACAAAGAGACGGAGCCAAATCATTTCTACTTCGTGGACTTCGAGAGACACAACAGCGAGATAGCGGCCTTCCACCTGGACCGGTGAGTTTACATACGGCGCAATGAATATTGTTTCATAAAATCAGAAAGTTACTAGAATAAGAAATCGGATTTCACCTGGAAAGGTAGGAATTGCAAACACGATGACTTCTAACGATTCTTTCTACGTTTTGATAAAAACATGCGATCTGTCAAATACAAATCTGTATGTAAAATACTTTTAATATAAGATTTTACACGTTTCTGCAATTTTGTGTGTTAGAAGATTATATTAAAGTTCCTTTCATAAATAAATAAATTCAATTGAAAAATGAAATACTTATTTATATTACAGTTTCAATTTTACCATGAATTGATCTACAAAAGGTTTTTCTTAATAGTCCTAACTACGATAAACCAGCTACTAAATATTTAACTTTGTCTTTATATTCAAACCGAAAATTGAAATTATTTCACAAAACTCTTCAGATAGGCTTTATCTTTTAACGGAGTGTATTTCGCCAGAACAGATAGCTTGGGAACTCAAGAAAATAGGTATCGCATTAGGGCTGTTAACAATAAGAAACATGTTTTATCTGAAAAGGTAGTTTTAAAAGTTTAGAAATAAATATTTTTGTAAGAGTTAGGTTTCTAGTGAAAAGATTTCACAACATTACATCTTGACGATCAGATAACCAACCTTAAAATATCTATCAAATTAAATTTATATTTCGTGTTGTTGAATTTTTCCTGGAAATAAAGTATTTGTTTATTATCAAACTATTGACATTATTTACTTTTCACGGAGTATATTTTTTCATGTACCAAGGAGTCCTATAACTTTTTAAATAATTGTAATAAAATAATTTACAGAGGTTTTGGCAGAGATTCATCCAGGGATTATATATTGAATACAATTTTCATTATCTCAAGATTTCGAGTTTTAACGTTCTTATAAAGAAGTATTCTTGACACAAGCTAAGCAAACGAGATCCACAGCAATTACATTGAATTCATTTTCCATTCAACACCTGACACTGGTAAAAAAAACTGTATTGAGTGAACAATACAATAGTTAAATCTAATTTCAAACACCATTTATAACACTATCTTGTTCTATAAAACATATTTTGATAATTTAATATATATTTTAATAAAGAATATTCCCCTCTTTTTGAAATACATTAAAACAATGCAGTTTGTTTATCGCCCCAGTGCAGAACGTAATGGTGGTGTGATGATATAGAATGTACCACTACATCGAATATTATGTGAATCCACAAAGAAAACATTTTGTTCAACCTAGTATATGAGAGTAATTTGGTTAGCAACCTTTTTTAACCATTTATAACAAATATCTGTCTTTCATTAATTCGGCTCTACATTAATTTTCCCTATTCTGTTATATTTGGAGTAACTAAAACACGGCTATATTTGTTTCATAATAATATCTATAGATATATACTTCATATGTTTACTGATTTTTCTAATCTCGAGTACAAATAGCCATGCTAACCATGGTGGGCATTTAGCAATTGTGGTAATACAAATGCACCACGTGTGTCTATACATCTAAAATGTGTTTCTAGATGGGCACTCACAAGGTAACAAATATCTGTTTAATTGCATGCACTCACTGTTGGGGTTGGGCTGCTTATTCAAGAATAGGAGCCTCGAAGCAAAAAGTGCTTAATGTAGGATTCTATTCGGGCACCCATTCTCGTTTACAAACGCATGAAGAACATGCCCTTTTAAAAAGTATTTTACGGGAAAATAACGGAAATGAAAAAAAAATGCCATAACATAAACCTTAGACAAATTTGGACAGACAGCAATTGTTTACCTGAGACATTCAAGAAAGTGCATTGTTTTGATACTTTTTCAACAGGAAGTAGCTTTTTTCAAACATGTACAACTTTCTCTCGCAAAAATACCATTGGATCTTAAAACTTCAAGCGTAATAAATAAATATTATTCACAAATGTGGTTAGAAATTTTGGCGATTCAATTTAGGTACATAATAATCCAGAATAACAAGTTTCGCACAAAATCTATTTCAACATATTTCTATAGATCCCATCAGTAATTTCCATATGTCGCCAGTTTGCCCTCCAGCGTCAGAAATTTGACGACACACGAATGAAGTTGTTCGCTTCTTAAGAAAGAAATTTTACCGCCGAATATTCTATCAGATGGCGTGCCAGAATTTTTTCATGTCGATTCGGCTTTTTTCTGAGAATAATTTGATTGGATTATTTGACTGAAAATCTCTTGGAAGTCTCTGATTGGCTCTTGAAAATTTTGTGCTGACAGAGAGGAGAGGCCGAGATAATAATTCTCCTCCTTTTAGAAATTGAATAGATAGAAGATTTGTCAAAATATATATTTAGAATATTGAGTCCATTACATACTATATTGTGAATATGCAATAAATTTACATCAAGTATATTCGAAATCATTATATTTCCCCATTATAACATCGGCTATATTATAACACATATTTTAAATTACTATTGGGCAGGTTTCTTTATTTCAAAAAAGGCGAATTCATATGATGACTTATAAATAAAGACTAAAAATCATCTGTTTGTATCTTGTATCAATATATGTGACAAAACCATATATTGGGTTTATTATAATATTTTTGATTCAAATATTTCGAGAGGGGCAACTCGCCTCTCTCTTCATTTTAATTTGTAATCACAAACAACCTTTATAATAAAAGGTGAGTTTCCCTTTAAGAAATATTGGATTATAATATGTTTCTATTGAGTCTAAAATATTTGTTTTCATTTTATTTATAGTTAATAATATAAGGATTGCTCGCTCTTCAAACCATAGTTCATTATGGTAATTACCCCCTCCATACATCTGGCAGTAGGTAGGTAAAACGACGAGGTCAGATCTGGGAGAATATCTAAGGCAAACACAGATAGGTTCACCACGTAGCTATGGACATTCCTGGTACTGAGGTAGGAGAGAAAGATAGCCATGAGATTCTCCCCAACACATGTCTGCGTATTTATTTTAATTTTATTGACTATATTTTGACTATTCCCACAACGACTTCACGTTATATGTTTATCTGAAAATCAATTTAAAAAATAATAATAAAAAAGGTCAGTGGTTGATATTAAATTAATTTATAAATATTATAATATTTATAAATTATATAAATTTTGAAATTCTCTTAATGATATTATTATATATACGCATAATGGCGTTAAATAAAATAATGAAAATTAACGAGAGAGTATTTCTCCTCGAAAAATATTAAAACGTAAACTCCACAAAATCACTTATAATTTTTGCATTTCGAATATTTAATAATCGTTTTAATAAAATATAAACAAATTATATTTTTTCGAATAAATAAAACGTCACTCGAATCGTGCGCTTTTTTTGCGAAGCTAATACGTTGAAGAATCGTTCTTTTACAAACGGAATACCCTCTGTGTATATTTACAAGCCTGGCTGATTCATCTTATGTGAATAAGAAACATTCGTACTTTAATGCTTTCACTTCTTATGTATAGATGGCGCGTTATTGACTTATAATTAGTTAATGTCTAACTGGCTTTATTCCTATTGTTTGCGGAAGAGCATTGTTCAATGTAAATTTTTAAATGTGATTCTACTGTTCTAAAAGCGTATGTCCATAGTTTGCTTTAATATCATTTCTAAGATTCTACCCTTCAGTGTTGCCTCTATAAGCAGAATCGTCCAATACAGTATTAAAGTCTCTAAAAACTTTGGGAAGGTTACCCGCCAAGCCGTCCCTATATTTTCCATAAGTAAGCATAGTAGAAGTTTTTTGAATGTGTATATAATAAATATTCTTACTTCAATGCCTTCATTTCTTATGTATAGATGACTCGGTATTGACCTATAATAAAACAACGTTGAAATTTCGTTTTTCAAACCAATTTGTCGTAAAGGAACCATGATAAATGAAAGCTTTCAGGACGGCCTAGGTGTAACTTAACAATGAAACTGTAGATGTTTTAATCTTAGAATCTTAGAGTCTTCAGAACGTAACTGTGATGGGAGAATACAGGACAGATGCAGTAGTTAACTCTTTAACCCGAATACCTATGTGTACTCGAAACTAAATATTTACTAATTTTCACAAACACAGATGCACATGTCTATTGTAATATTTAAAATAAATTATTTGATTAAATATATAACTAAATGAAAATAATATAAGCAAAACTACCTAATGTCAACAAGAGAACAAAATGGTTGACCACTTTCTTTTTAGATGCACATCTTATCTTCGCCAAAGATTTCAGAGTGCAACTCATCTCGGCATTAATATATTTAGCGCAACGCTATTTTAAAAATTCTCAAAACAAATATTCCTGTAAATGTACTGAATAATGAGGCTGGGTGTCCATCGCAACTGTTGACTTGAATAAAAATAATCTAGAGGTCTTAGTTGGTAGAAACATTGGGAGGTTCACCATTCGTGGGCCAGGTCCTTCCTATTTTTCATCTTCCATTCAGGGGATTTAGAAATTTGTATTTTTCATAAAGAATAAAATAACTGTTTTATCTAATTAAAATTGTTTGCCTCAGAAATATATATACTTAACCTCGTTTCCACGAATATAAGAATATATATATATATATTGAGAGCCAACATTTATCACATATCAATCAGACGCTATAACGCCCTCTGTATTCGAAATATGAAACTTTTGGCACTAAGTATGGTTTTAAAATTTCAAATATTAGCTATTCAACTGGAAATATATTTCCTGAATATCTTATCCAAGTTTAAATGCTGACTATTTCAGAAGTGCCCAATGTGAGAAATTAAAGCGTCGACACCGCTTTCAAGAGTCCCCAATGTTGAACCACGCCCTTTCAATATCTTGTATATTCCTTTCAGACAAGGTTAAATTTATTACGGGTAAATTTTACCCGTATTATTAATTAAATTAATAACACAGAATACTTCTCCCATTTTAAAAAATCTTAAATATGTCAGCACGGAGTTATGATATTGGATCAAAATTATTTAACACTATATATATAGAGAGAAAGGACTAATATCAAAGTGTAAACCTAATAAGAAACATTAGGAAAATTTTAAAAAACTACATTTTCAATTAGAAATAATTCATTTTTATAATTAGTATTCGGAAGAGAGAATGTGTATGTATAATACACAAACTCGGAATTCTGATTATTAAATATGTAAAGTATATTTAAATACACACGCTCATAGTAAAGTTAGCGCATAGCTCTAAGTAAAGATATATTTTTGTGATTTAAAATTCTTACAACTGTACCCTTTCAAAATAACATATTTGTTCTGAAGATATTTTTAATTCTCTCCATCGCATATTAGGGAAGCAAGTCATTTTAATTTAATTTACTAATTTAATATATATATATATATATATATATATATTAGACAATGAGGCAACTAACAATAGTCGCATCATCTATCTCTCTTGATTTACTAACACTAACTACATTCTGCTAATCTAGATAATAAATAATTTAATTATAGGTAAATACTCTTGAAATCATAACATTCATAACGAATGCTATCACATTAATTAAGTGTACTTATAAGCTATTATAAATATTTTCAAAGAAATTTTATTTTATTATTCCACCTCATCTTTCTCTCCTTTCCTATTTTACTTATTTTTTTCCTTTTTTTTCTATTTTTCTATTTTTTTCATGTTCCTTGTTTCTTTTTTTTTTCTTCACCCCTTTTAATTGGACTTAAAACAAATAATAATTAAGATTTTAAATTAATGGGAAAAAAAATTCCATCTACACTAATAGAAACTATTAAATTCAATATTCTGAAACACCAATACCATACTGATAAAGCACAATTTGGATTATAAATTATAAACACAAGGTAACGGGACCGAATCCGAGTGAATGAGTGGTGTGTGACATCTCGGTAGCGACATTGTGGCCCTCTTCAGACTTGTCTGAAGATTGTAGCGACGCTGATGCCGAAACGTCGCACATTGTTTATTTGTTTGGATTTGTTCTTTTTACTTTTGCTTACCAATACCATACCTTTATTTCTGTGTTTTCTCTACTTCTTACTTTGTTTGATCCTTTAAATTTATACGATAACTTTAGAATATTTTTTTTTCTCTCCTTATAGCATACATAACAATTATCTATGCGTGTTCAATCTTTATAAAGGGGGGTAGAGAGAATGAACATTCAATTTAATTGATATGAAGCATTAAAACTTAAATTGCTAAACTTCCTTATTCAGCAGAAATAACAGGTAATGGTCCTCATATCTATATATATAAAAATGAATGTTTGTATGTTTGTTGGTCTGTATGTCCGGTATACAAATTCGCAGTAGTTCACTAATTCAAACCAAAATTTCCATACATAGGTAAATAATAACGGGGATGACGATAGGCTATTTTAAAAAATATATAAATCAATTATAAAACTATATATTCAAATTATTCTAAATAGCTCACGAGCAGCGCCCTCTAGAACGCGGTGGATCTGATGGGAAGCGCGGGGAAGCCACGTGCTCGCCGGCAGCCGACGGGAGCAGTCACTTGCTCGCCGGGAGTCAACGGGCGCAGACATTTACTCGCTGGCAGCCAACGGGCACATGTTTATATAATGTGTTTGAATAATACATTTAATCATGTAAACCCGGGCGTTGCCCGGGTCATTCGTCTAGTATTATATATAAAAAAGTATAGATAGGACTATATATAGAATATACGGTTCCGTTAGGACCAGTTCAAATAAATTGATGATGTGAGTTATTATGGGAAAGCATTTTCACCATCTTCAGACAAGGGACTTATGTCTTTGTCTGATGAAGCTGAATTTTCCATTTATGGTATGACGCACATTCTTAACTTGTTTGAATTTAATCGTACTTTCTTGTAGTTCCAATTAATCCTTATCCTCTCATACTACTAATATCTTATTATTTTCCTACAGTCCTATTATTTAGAGTGTATGAATAGAATTTGGACTATAATCTGAACCTACCAACATCAGACAAAGTTTATTTTTCTATGTTCTTTAAGGTTAGAATTCCTGTTCCCTTGTCGACGCACATTGTTAAAGGCTTGGAATATGATCATTTTTTCCTATAATTATAATAATCATTTAACTGTATTACTAATTTCTTATCAGTCTCTTACAGTCCTTATACCCAAAAAGAATAAACACAATTTGATTTAAAGTTTAACACTAAGGGATAAGTATGTATCAATCTGATTAAGTCTAGGGAACCGAATCAATTTAACTTCTGAACTGAAAAAACATTTTTTGAGTTAGGTTTGAGAAAGTGCAGAAGATGACAATGTCTTAGTTCATTAGTTGATTTTTGTAGTATCTAAGGCTCAGCTATTACCCTATCTCCGTTTCAACCTAAATTTGCTTTCTATTTGGTCGAAGAGGTATGGTTTGGCAGTAATGGAGTAAGGGCCGAAACTGCTGCTCAGGTCTTCATCTGAAGAGGCCCACCTGAGTACCATCCTCTTTCCATCTGGTCTAACCTTTATGGTTTTCAACTGGTCTAACTTCTAAATCATCAAGAGAGAAAATAGAGCAAAAAATACTTCTCTCTCTCTAATTAGCTTTATTTTATATTTGTAAAATTATTATCATGGTTCTGTCTTTGCTCTTCTCTTTAAAACTTTCTCTTCGCTTATTCCTTTTTTCACCCAGCCTATGACGCGTAACTGCCGATGCTTTGCTGTGGTTACCTTTTTTTTTTCTTTTTTAAAAATATAATCTAACTAATTATTTATTACAAAAAAAAAATAAAAAAATTACCTCACACATTTAAATTAAATAAAAAAAGTATTAATCTTAAAATTTTTCATAACTATACTATATATATATATATACGAGGGTTGTCCGTTAAATAAGTTCCACGGGGCACCACTGTCATGAGGATCGCTTTTAGGCTCGAGCCGACTGCGCGGGCTCGTAGCTTGTTCTCCCCACTCCAATTTCCCACCAAGGACACGTCGCTGGTAAGCTTAGTTTTGGCTGAGCAGCCGTTAGTGATGGAGCTTCCCCTCGTGTCTCCCGCCAGCTGTGAATTACGGTCAGTAATTCGCTTTTTGGCCGCAAAGAAGAATTCGGCGAAGGACATTCAACTGAACTCTGTCAAGTATATGGAGACGGGTGTATGAATTCCAGGATGGTGCGCAGATGGGTCAGAGAATTTAAAAACGGCCGAACAGACGTCCACGATGAACCGCGTGCTGGACGGCCATCGGTTTCGGACGAAACCATTGCCAAAGTCGAAGCGGCAATGCTTGAAGATCGACGGGTTACTGCGTGGAAGCTCTGCGATATGGTTCCTGATGTCAGTAAAACCACCATCGACAAGATTTTGCGTGAACATTTAGGGTATTCAAAGGTCTGCGCAATATGGGTTCCGAAAATGCTGACTGAAGACCATAAACGGCAGTGGGTTGAAGCGGCCCAGAAATTTCTCGATTGCCAGGAAACTGACGGAGAGGAATTCTTGGATTCGATCATTACTGGTGATGTGACCTGGGTACACTACACCACACCGGAGACAAAGGAGCAATCCAAGCAGTGGAAGCACACTACTTCGCCAAAACCTCTAAAGTTTAAACAAACACTTTCTGCCGGGAAACTTATCGCTACCGTATTTTGGGATCGAAAGGGTCTATTGTTGTGAGACTTTATGCGTCGGGGTACAACAATCAATTCCGACCGGTACTGTGAGCCTTGAAACAACTTCGACGCGCGATTCAGAACAAGAGGAGAGGGATGTTAACCAAAGGGGTGCGTTTTCACCACGACAACGCTCGGCCGCACACCGCCCATCAAACCACTGCCCTTATCGAAGAATTTGGATGGGAATTGGTGTCACACCCACCCTACAGCCCAGGCGTAGCACCTAGTGACTCCCATTTCTTCCCCGAGTTGAAGAAAAACCTGGGTGGAACCCAATTCCAGGACGATGACGAGTTGGAAGAAGCGGTTTTAGGCTTTCTACACGGCCAGGCGGCAGAGTTCTTTGACTTTGGGTTCTATAAGTGGGTGTTCCGAATGCAAAAATGCGTAGAACTAAACGGGGAATATGTAGAAAAAAGAAAAAAGTCTGATATTTTCGAAAATGTATAGTTCAGGGCAAATAAACCTGTTTTTCTGTATGAAAAACCTCTGTGGAACTTATTTGACGGACAACCCTCGTATATGAAAAAACAAAAGAAAAAAATAAAAGATAAGTGGGTCAGGTGTTGATATTAAAAATAAAAATAAAAATAAATAAAAAAGGCATCTCCTGACCACGAGCACATGTGCTTTTTAGATGACAGAGCGCCATCTAGTAGAGCAAAAATAAACTAAACGTTTATTTAGTTTGCTCCGAGATATTTGGCCAACCCAATTTCTTGATAAATCAAGAAAAGCCATCCACGAACGCGTTTCCCGCTGTTGGCGCTCGTCAGCGTGGAGAAGGCTGTAACCACTGCGACCAAAAAGATTTTTTGATCCCAATGGCTTCCCGAAAAATCAAGAAATGGGTATTTAAGGCCAAATTTGCGTAAAGACGCTTAACACATGAAAAAACAAAAGAAAAAAAAAGATAAGTGGGTCAGGTGTTGATATTAAAAATAAAAATATATAAAAAAGGCATCTCCTGACCACGAGCACATGTGCTTTTTAGATGGAGAGCGCCATCTAGTGGAGCAAAAATAAACTAAACGTTTATTTAGCTTGCTCCGAGATATTTGGCTAACCCAATTTCTTGATAAATCAAGAAAAGCCATCCACAAACGCACATGTGCTCGTGGTCAGGAGATGCCTTTTTTATTTATTTTTATTTTTAATATCAACACCTGACCCACTTATCTTTTATTTTTTTCTTTGTTTTTTTTCATGTGTTAAGCGTCTTTACGCAAATTTGGCCTTAAATACCCATTTCTTGATTTTTCGGGAAGCCATTGGGATCAAAAAATCTTTTTGGTCGCAGTGGTTACATCCTTCTCTACGCTGACGAGCGCCAACAGCGCGAAACGCGTTCGTGGATGGCTTTTCTTGATTTATCAAGAAATTGGGTTGGCCAAATATCTTGGAGCAAGCTATATAAACGTCTAGTTTATTTTTGCTCCACTAGATGGCGCTCTGCCACCTAAAAAGCACATGTGCTCGTGGTCAGGAGATGCCTTTTTTATTTTTAATATATATATATATATATACAATACATTTGTTAAAACATATATTTTGTATGCAATGATAATAATAATTTGAAGACATATAGTTTCTTCAGAGATTATTTGAATTAATTTCATTTTGCCTGTTCTCTAATTAGCATTAGTGTAAATAAGTTCATCGTTTATAAATATTTACTTATTTTCCAGGTATTTAAAATACTGATGAGAGAGTGGCTAGCTCTATCTAAGGGTCTGTTCTACACTACCTTTGGTTCTTATCCTAAGTAACAATGAAATAGCCATTCTAATCAAAGATGGAGGTAAAGGTTTGAGAATTCCTTTACTGTAAATGCATCAATAGCCATTACCACGGTTCAACTCTCTACTTATGTTTCTGGTAAACATATGCAAGAATAATCTCTAAGCGGCGCGCGCGAATTTCAAAATTACTCTTTGCAAATATTCTATTATATTTTCTCAAATTGACTATTATGGATATGATAATATATGTGTGATCAATATTTCAAATATAATGATAACGATATATAAACCTACTTAGGTGTCAATAGGTGGAAGTTTGTCTTCTACAAGAGATTCTCTAGATCACCTATAGCACTTCAGACAATATATTCCTTGGGAAATATAATGGCTCCATTTATAAACCTACTCTGCTGACAATCCAGTAGAATCTCATTGATTTAAATACAGCTTAAATTAGTTCTCACAAGTGATTAGAATAATCAAAGAAGTTATGATAAGAAAGTTGGCGGAAGTAAAATCAAAAAAGGAAGAAAAGGGTTAAACATTTTATTTTTAATGTAAATTGAATGAATAAATAAAATGTTGTAAGGAATCACACATAAAAGCCATAAATTAATATCATTTTAGTCCCTTGCATGATCAGGGGCTTTACACAAATGGGGATGTAAGTGTCCCTCTAGGTACATCTGGTAGAGAGAGGGGATGATGAGCTGGTACCCCCAGGGAATGGAGGTACCACAAAACCTTTCCGGACCACCATCAGCCTGATTACGTTCATCGTACTTATAAACATGGAAACTAAAATCATTCTCAACTAATTATTGAGAATAACATAACTTTATTAACAATTTGTTTGAGATATATGCTTATATGTAACTAAAGAGGTACTTTTGCCTTTAATTACGCACCTGAACGATGCATTGATATTCACCCTGGTAAAACAAAACTTTATTAATGATTAAAAAGAATGAGACACAACCGACCAGATTTGTCAAATTCGGCCAACCTGCATACTTTGTTTACGGGGTTTGGCTCTCATCAGTACAAGACTTCAATATAATAACATCCTACGAGAGTAAAGGATTTACTAGTATGATAAACAGTACATCGTTCCGATTCAAAATTGAAGGTTGAGGTGCTTCTTTAGCTACATGAATATCATCCTCACGCAACTTTATATTGTATGTTTGCCTGAAAATGGTCTCCTGACACATCACCAGCTTAAACACCTGTTTGGTAAATTCACTGATTACATATCTCCTATCGTAGGAGGTTATATGGAATCGAAGCCGCCCCTGTACTGATATACAGATTGGCCTTTTGTCTGAATTATCAAAAATTTGTGTGTGTGGCTCATTTCTTATTACAAATGGCAAAGTTTTATACTAGGGTATATTTAAAGAGAATTGTGCCTCTTTTAATAGATAAACCAATTATATTATATCATAGACATAATTGTGTAAGTATTTCAAATGTTTATTTAATATTCGGTGGCCTAGTCAGTGGATCATTTTTAACCATGTGTGGTGACTTTATGGTCTCCTACTGAAGCCATTTGGTTTGATGGACTCTGTCTTGATAGCATAATAAGGTTCTAAATGGTTATAATTGGTAAAATAAACCATAATTGTCACATCTAGGGTACAATTATAGATCCATCAACAGTCAACACAAGACCACATCCATCATATCAATGTGAAAAAATTAATTCCATCTGAATAAATGGATATGGATGAATTTTGATGAATATATTCTTTTCGAAATTTATATTTTGGAACCAACAAATTTCATCTTAAAATTGGAACCTGGATTCAATTGCGTTCGAGAAACCTCTAGAGAATTCCTATCTACCAATTTATTTATAAATTTATATCATTTTAGATATTTATTAAATTTGGTAGAGAAATATGTTGAAAATTGAAATATTTACAAGATGCTTTTCATATTTCATAATAATATCCTATATCTCGTTAGAAATCAATTTCTGGGAAGAGAGAGTAGTACAATTTAAAACAATTTCACATCAATTTAAATGGATAGTGAGCTTCTTTCCACACTAACGTGAATCTACTTCATGAAGTCAATGGCTAGTGAAACATAACCTCTATGTCGTATATACCTACCTAGGGGGAAGAATTTACTGATAGCCCGATTTAGATATAGCATTAGATCAACATATGAATTGTATATAATGTCATAACGCGCCATTTATATATATGACACGAAACTATTAAGCAGTGATTCTTATCAAATAAAACATTAGCCTACATTTCTTACTGCGGTAGAAAAAATATTGGGACAGGGCCAGGCTCATCAGTTGTGACCACGTCCCAGTGGTTTTGTCAGTTCAATCTACCATATAACTTATGAATGTTTCCTAATGTGAATAATTCTAGTGATAATCTATATATATATAAATGAATGTTTGTATGTTTGTTTGTATGTCCGGTATACAAATTCGCAGTAGTTCACTAATTCAAACCAAAATTTCCATACATAGGTAAACAGAAACGGGGAAGACGATAGGCTATTTTAAAAAATATATAAATCAATTATTAAAACTATATATTTTTATTCAGAAAATGATGATGACGATATTGCTGTGTCATGTTTTATTATCAGATACAAAATTATATCGGGAAAATTCCTAAAAGCAGAGACCACGGGTGAAACCAGTTCATTACTTTGTACGCAGGAACAAAATTCTAACAGAAAAACATTCATTCGAGCAGAAAACAAAAGCCAGATCATCTTTCTATAAAAATATCGCTTCTCAGACACAAATTTTGGAGCGGGACGTTTCACAAGAGTGACATCCACAGCGCCAATTTATAATTGTAACGAATAGTATTTGTGAATATCAAAATAATATTATTTTCAAATATCGTTGTGAAAATTCACATATTTATTTTTATATTTCAAAAACACACAAAGTTTGGAGCGGGACGTTTCACAAAAGTGACATCCACGGTGCCAATTTATAATTGTAACGAATAGTACAGGGTGATCCAAAAGTCCCGCACAACTTTAAAAATTAATAACTCCGCGAATATTTGCGCTAGAGCAATGCGGTAAACACCATTGTGTTCAGGATGCAATGGGATTTTTTATGGCAAATAATGAAAAATTCGAAATTGATTTTAGTTAAAATTTTATTCGCTAGATGGCGCTCTACCAGAATCAGATATTCAGCGGCTAAATTGTTTGATAAATTGAAAAATATAACTGATCGACACGTATTTTTTATTTTTTAATACCAGGAAAGAACCCTAATAATATCAAATGATAAATTAATAAAACACCATTTCGCCAAAAGTTAGAAGAAATGGTTAACGATTTTTAAATACAATCTGAGATATGTAAAATAGGTATATGCAAATTTAAACATGTAGCAAAAAAATATATATATTTTAGATGCGGTTTGCTGGAATCCTCTCAGCTTTTTAAATTTCGAAAATAATCATTTTCTATTTTTTTTTAAATTCAACTTTCTCTCAGTATCGATTATATTTATTTTAATTCATTTGAAAAATATTTATCTATCTCTGGTCATTTATTTTACTCTGGAATGCCGTTGTTGTTTTTGTCGTGTCCAATAAAGAGTCTCAGATGTCTCCATGCATCTCTATCACAGCAGCAGCAGCATTGTCCACTATCTTGGGTGTGTAAAGCAGCTGCTCTGGGTCTATGTCAATTTTCTGCAAGGCTGCGGGCATGAGAATATGTGGGTAGGTGTTAGTTCCACACCAGGACAGTTGTTGCATTTGACAGTTCTTGTGCCATCTGGATGTATTGTCATCCTTTATAATGTGTTTGTTCTAAATCTTGTTATAGTTTTGTCATTTTTCTCTCGGAGTTTATTTCACATTTTGATCTTTTCTTATTTTTGTTTAATTATCTTGTATTTTGCAAAAGCATTAGCGTCAAATAATGACATTTGTTCTTTCTTTTGGCTCAACCTTATGGCTTCTTTTGCAAATTCAACTGCTATTTCATTACCCCCGATCCAAACACTGGCAGGAATCCATTGTAGAATGCAGTTATTCTCCAATGATATCAGTTGAGTAAGTAACGAGTGTATTTTCTGTGTGATTTTAGTATTGTCCTTCTGAATTGCTTCTAGATCGGATATGAAGTCGTTGTATGAGTATATTATAATTTCTTCTGCTTGATGCAGGGATGGTTGGTTCAGGCATACATCAAGAGCTTTCCAGATAGCTGTCAGTTCACAAGTGAAATTTGACGAAATCTTTCTTGCTCCTTCTTTGATTTTGATGTATGTTCCATATTGCAGTATTATGTTAATTCCAGCCCCTCCATTACTTATGGTAAGGTCTGATGATCCATCTGTATATGCTGTTAAATAATTTATCTGATCGCATAAACCAATTGTGTTAAGTCCTTTCTTTTTAAGTATGTTTTTGTTCTATTTTTTTTTATTGCAGGGTTCATTCAGGCTAAGATTGATGATTAAATTTGATGGCAATGGGGTAGGAAATATTGGTTATTCTCGAATTTGAAATTCATTATGTTTCATTTTTATGCTCTTTCTAATATTGTTGTTGTACTGAAGTGTTGAAGATCTTTTGAGCCTCTCTTTTTGTGTCCAGTTTAAATAGGTTCTATGGGATATGTTTTCGGTTTCTTTTTTTTAAGCTATTGGTGAATTTTATTGTTTTTAATTGTCTTCTGCTTTCAAGTAGGTCTAGACCACATTCTCTCTGAATTTTCTAATTGTTGGTATTTGAAATAGAACTGTTGCATATTCCATTATTGGCCTTATTAAGGTGATATATGTTGTTCTGAGAATTTTGGGTTTTGCTCCCCAATTTGTTCCCTATAGACTTCTCAGAATGTTTAGGTTTCTGGTAGCTCTATTTGAGGTGCTAATTATGTGTTCTGTAAATCGCAATTCCTCATAAAGTATCACACCTAGGTAATTTGCAGATCAAATTTTATCAATTATATGGTTGTTTATGCTTATTTTGGAGTTGAATTCATGCCTTTTTTCCTGTCAGTGAAGGAGACCTATAGGTTTGTGTTTATTGGGTTTATTGTCATTTTAAGTTTCATTGCCCACTTCTCCAGTCCTCTCACTGATGTGTTCAGTATTTTTCTGATATTTCTGTACTGCTACTTGTGTGCCATATGGCTATATAATCTGCATAACAGGCAACCTTTGTGTCTTCAGTGAGGATGGATGTTGTTAAGGTTGTGTCGAAATTAGATGTACAACAACTCAAAAACTTGACCATGACTCTTTTTTTAGCTCTTATTCTTTTCGTTTGGCCAACAACAAATGTCCAATATAAATACACATATATTTTTACATAATGAGGCTTTAAATAATACAAATAATATTCTTCTATTTACATAAAGAGCAGTTAATATATAGCGAGATGAGTAGAGGACTGAGCACAGATCCCTGAGGTACACCAGCCCATGTTCTTCGGTCCTTGGAAAATGTTCCATTGACCCGAACCTTCATCCTTCTTCCCCTTAAGAAGTCTGTAATCCAGATTATGGTTTTTCCTCTTACTCCGATGTTGTGCACAGCCTTTCAAATAATTTCTACACTCGATAAAAAGCTGAGGTCATATCCAGGAATACGGCCGTTGTCTTCTTTGGCGGTTTTTCCTAGAAATCTATTATTGATTGACAGAAGTAGAACAGTTTATCAGTTGTACAGTGTCTGGATCTTTAGGCAGTTTGGTAGAAGTTTATTTTATTATTGTTATTGAGCCAGACTATGAGCCTAGAGTGGATAATTCATTCTGTTTTTTTACAAAGTATGCTGGTGAGATCAATTGGCCGATAGTTCTTGTATTCCTTGGCATCTTTGTTTGGTTTCAGTATTGGCACTATAATTCATATCTCCTAATTCTTTGGTAGTTTACCAGTTTGCCTTGAAATGTTCAGTATTTGTAGGAGTTGAATTTTAGCTTTTTCTCCAAAGTGTTTAATCATTTAACCAAAAATTAGATTATCTCCTGGTGACCTCTTGGATTTAACTTTTCTATGGATGAGTTTAGCTCATTCAGTGTGAAGTCTCTCGAGTAAATATCTTGTTGATGGTAATTTCTTGCTTGTTTAAATAACCTGTTTATATTATTTTTTAGAGTCCTGCCTTCATTCGTATAGCTGAGTCTGGAAGTGCTTGAATAATATTCAACAATTATTTCAGCCATCTGTTTGTTTTTTCTCGCTATTCATATCGGTTAGAGTATTGGAGGATCAGTGTTGGTTTTAATTGTTTTATAACACTAATTATATTCCAGTGATGGCTTTCCTTTTTTGGATCCATATTTTTCGCAGAATTCTGCCCATTCTCTCTCTCTCTCTTTTGTTTGAATATCCAAATTTCTTGATCTATTTTGTGACTAATTTCAATGAGTTCCTTTATGATTTCTTCTTTATTTGTTTTAAAAAGTTCATTGATATTGTCTCTCTCTGCAATCATTGCCTCGATATTGTGGTCCTTCCAGTAAAGTATTCACAGGTCTTTACGTTTACCTCTAGGTATCGATACTTTTGCAGCTTTGGATATGTTTGAAGAGAATTTTTCCAATTTTTTGTCAATCGTTCTGTGATTTAATTCTTCGTTGCAAAGTTCTTCAAACTTTTCTGTGAATTTTTTTCCAGTGTTCTTTTATTCTGTTGGAAATTCTCAATTTTGAATTTTAGGGTTGTTAAAATTGGTCTGTGGTCACTGATTGCACTTTTCAGAATTTTCCATTGTGTTGTGGGTGCGATGTTGTAATTTATCGTTGTGATGTCTATTGCGGATTCTGTGCCTGTGGACTTGGATATATAGGTGTTCTTTTCGTTATTTAACGGTGTAAGGTCGAGGTCGGTTAGCATGTCCTCAACCTTCTGACCTTTGTTTTCCTTGACAGGTGATCCCCAAGTTGGCCTTTAGGCGTCAAAATCACCAAGTATGATTGCGATATCCGAAGACGCTTCACTTAATGTCTCTATCAGGTCTGTATTGATGCTAGTATTATCGTGGTGATAAACATTTATGATTGGAATTGTTTTATTATTATTGCCTGAGCTTCGGTCGTGATTTCTCTAGGCTTTTACTCTGATTATAGGCGATTTCCTTAAATTTGATTTCTAGAGTTTTAATCAAAACGGCAAGTCCTCCTCCGAATTTTCCCGGTCTGTCCTCTCGTAGTGTTTTATAATCTTTGATATTGAATCTCAGATTCTGATTCAATTTTGTTTCCTGAGGACAAGAAATATGTACATTGTTGTCACAGAGAAGACAAGTCAGCTCTTTATTTTCCTCTGGGTACCATTTATATTGAGTTGTAGTAGATTGAATTGTGTCCTCGTAGTAGATTTCTCATCATGAGCTCGAGCTGCAGCTCCTGACGCGGCGGTTACCCCGGACGCGGTAGCATTACTGGAGATATCAGTTTTGCTCTTCATTTGAAAATGGGTGCCGTTGCAACCTTAGTCATCTTGGAAACGAACCAGAATTTGGTCAAATATTCCAAGGGTCCAGGGGGGACCGCAAGGAGGTGTGGTCGGACTTCTCCCCTTCCCCCTGGAATGCCGTCACTATACAGGATAAAGCACTCTTGGTGAATTTTTTTAATTGTGATTCAGAATCTGCCACTGAAGCTTTACGAGCGTTTCGTTCCTTTAAAGATATTCGAAGCGGTAAAGGACCCATGAGTTGCTACTCTCTAAGGCGATTGATAAAAAGTTTCGAGGAAACTGGATCTCTGGAACCAAAACCTCGGAGTGGTAGTCCGTGGTAGTCAGTGGCTGTTACGGTTTTTCAGAATGCTGAAGCTATTGAAACGTTATCCACGTATGGAGAAGTAAGTGCTAGACAAGTTTCTCGACACACGGGGATTTCGTATGGAACAGTTTGGAGAGAACACGC
Organism: Cordylochernes scorpioides; assembly: GCA_030710605.1. Lineage (NCBI taxonomy): Eukaryota > Metazoa > Arthropoda > Arachnida > Pseudoscorpiones > Chernetidae > Cordylochernes > Cordylochernes scorpioides. The sequence goes on from CP092864.1 coordinate 93,025,650, forward strand.
ATTTAGAATATTTCTATAAAAATAGCCTAACAAAATTTCAAGTTTTCACGAGTTGAAAGTCTGCGATTTTGAGAAGCGTCAAGAATTCGCTGCATGGGTTTTCCGGCAAATTGATATTGATGAAAACTAGCTGTCAAATGTTCTAAGAGCAGATGATGCTCACTTTCATCTAAAGGGAGAATTTAACATTCAAATCTGCCTCATTTTGGCAACAGAAAACCCTAGGATTTTTACAGAAATACCACTTCATCAGCACAGAGTTACAGTTTTGTGTGGGTTCACTTCTTCTTTTATTAATGGGCCATTTTTCTTTTAAAAAATCAATGGAAGAACTTTAAAACCGTTTTTCTAACTGGTGTGAACGTTATGTTCAACTTTTGAGAGAAAAGGTTATTCCCATATTGCAGGACAGAAAAGCACTAAGCGAAATAACATTCATGCAAGATGGAAAACCTCTTCATATCTCCCGCGGTGCCAAACAATTGCTGAAGGATACGTTCGGTGAAATTCGTTGATAAGTCGCCACTTTATATACCAGTGGCCTCCAATATCACCAGACTTGACGCCTTACAATTTCGGTTATGGGGATACATTAAGTCTCGCTTTTATCGATGCCGGCCTACCACATTGGCCATGTTGAAGGCTCCTATCAGATGGCACGTTTTTTTAAATTTCAACTATTTAATTGTGACCATTCTGTCATCTATCGTCTGCAGGCGGTGTTTGAGAATGAAGGGCGCCACATTGAGCAAGGGTTGTGACCTAATACAAGAGAGAAGGCAGTTACCTCATGCGTTATATTTTGCAGCTCTTTTTTTTGGGTTATGGAATAATAAATTCTGTCCTCACATCTTGACTCTTTTTTTTTCTGTGAACAGTAATTTTTTTGTTTGTCATTTGCCCACATCTTATATTATGTCGTGCAGGCCAAAGTGTTATAACTTTTCGAATAACACTGGTATACACAATTTTACCCCTTATGTTTAGTTTATCGCTTTTCGCTTATTAGAAGAAATAGCATAAGGAATATTCTCTGTATCCCCCCCCCAACTTTAGAAATTTTGTGCAAAAAATAATACTAAATGATTTTACTACCACGTTTTTCAACGCAAAAGGTCGATATAAAAATGATTTATTTTTAGGGGATACATTTTCAAAATTATGTACAGTATAATAAACAATGATAACATTTGACAAACACATAGGATATTTGGAATAAAGTACGACAAATATATTTTGTCACTCCCCTCTATATTTCATTTTTGGATCATGACAAATATCCAGTTAAATAGTCAAGTGTCGCCAATTAGTCAAGAAACTATACATTCCTTATAGCACGAAATCCTATTAGTAGTGCCATCATAATTTTTGGTACTATATTAACATTTCAAAAATCGTGTATTGATATCAGTAGTTATTTTCAAACATTCAATCTATTTCAAAAAACTCCATCCAAAATATAAATATTTTTTGCTACATGTTTAAATTTGCATATACCTATTTTACATATCTCAGATTGTATTTAAAAATCGTCAACCAATTCTTCTAACTTTTGGCGAAATGGTGTTTTATTAATTTATCATTTGATATTATTAGGGTTCTTTCTTGGTATTCAAAAAGGAAAAATACGTGTCGTTCAGTTATATTTTTCAATTTATCAAACAATTTGGCCGCTGAATCTCTGATTCTGGTAGAGCGCCATCTAGCGAATAAAGTTGTAACTAATATCAATTTGGAATTTTTCATTATTTGCCATAAAAAATCCCATTGCATCCTGAACACAATGGTGTTTACCGCATTGCTCTAGCGCAAATATTCGCGGAGTTATTAATTTTTAAAGTTGTGCGGGACTTTTGGATCACCCTGTATTTGAATAAAAACATTTAATCGGGTAAAACCCGGGCGTTGCCCGGGTCATTCGGCTAGTTTTTATATAAAGGAAAAAATAAGTGCACAACCTTTTAAAAAATATAAAATTATAAGCATATAGCTCATCATTTGTGAACCCTCCTAGTAGTTTCGCCAGTTTAATCTTTAGTTTTTAATAGACCTTCAATACCCCATGTATTTATTAATGATACCAGACTTTATATATAAAACAGCATTGAGGAATTCTAAAGAGCTATGGAGAGATTAAACTGGCGAAACCGCTAAAATAAACCTTGGGCCCTTTCGTAATAAATGTTTTATAGATATTATAATATGAGCTATTCGTAATAGATTCAAATGCATAAGTAGATTTCAAAAATCTGTATCCATAAATTATCTAACGCTCCAGGAATCCGGGTTACATTAGGAGAGAGAGTAACTAATTCATTTTCAAAATTAAAAAAAAAAAAGAAAAATTAAGAAAAACTCTCTGATAAATAGCAGTCAATGGATCATACCTCAATACAAAATTCACTTGAATTTTTAAGAGCGGCAGAGGTAATAAAAGTTGCATAAAAATTAATGCACAAACAAAATTTACATAATTAATACTTTTTTATTAATGGACCTATTTCTCATTAGTTTGTAATTCAATTTATCGTTACATTAATTAGTTTACATTACCTGGTACTCCATTAAACTATTAGAAAATAGTTAAAGGAAGCATTATCTACCTCTTAACTACATTCCTTGAGTAGAATATGTTTGCTGAAAGGTGCATTTAATTTGAGAGTTCAAGCTTGGGAATATCGACAACACTTCCCTCGGCACAGTTGGATAAATTGCCCAAATTTTACTTTTAAATTCCTCGAGGTAAAATGAAGTTGAGAGGTGGTGATTGGAATTTATTTATTCCTTTTTTATTTAGTTTCTTCACTTCAATGTTTTAGGAATCATTGTTTGACGTTTGAATGATTGTGAAAATTGCTTTTTCAATTAATTGTTTATTTTTATTCATTGCTATATGAAATATTTTAAAGGAGTTTATTAAAATTGTTTAAACAATATTCTAAAAGAATTCCTATCTGTTTTCTCCTATAGATTTGATGTCGGCCAACGAGTGAATTCTATTTCAACTTGGATCCCGTTGAGATTCAACTTTAGGAGATGGTTCAGGTTTAAGTGAGTTCGAAATCCAAAATTCCAAGTTTCTATCTCAAACCTCCCAAAAATTTTCAAAATTGTTATTAACCTCAGAATTAATAAAAAATAATAACGTGTCCCCTAGTAATCTGGAGATTAAATTGGCGAAACCGCTGAATGATGAGTTATGCCATGCCATTATAATTTTATATAATCTCAGAAAGTGTTCAGATATATATTTCTTTTATATAGAATCTAACTTTATAATTACTAACATTAGGAAACATATATATGTTATATGGTAGATTAAACGGACGAAACCACTGGGAGGGGTTCACTACTGATGAACCAGGATCTCTCCCAATACTTTCTTCGCCGAAGTAAGGACAGAAATATATTTTTCTTTTTATTTGATTTGAAGAAAAGGTCCTGCTCAATAATTTTCATGTTAAAATCCGAGAAAAATAGTTTTTAAAATATACACATATATATTTGGTTTAGGTAAAGTCTGCACCACGTTGACGAGAGCCAACAGCCCGAAACGCGATCGTGGTTGGCTTTCTTGATTTATCGAGAAAATAGGTTGGGAAATATAATTGACAAGTTGAATAAACATTTTGTTTATATTTGTTCCACTGAATGGCGCTCTACCATTTAAGATGTTCATGTGAGCGGTCAGGTTATGCTTTTTCTTGTTTTAATAAATATATATTTATTTATAATTAAACACAAACATTCCTTAAAATTATGAAAGACTAATGCGGAATAAATATCAAACATTTATATGAAGAAAGTTATTTTATTTCAAACTATTAGATGAGTTACAAAAGAGAGAGAAACAATACCTAGATTAAAGATAGCATCAATCTACAATTTCAGATGCCCAACATCTTGTATAGGATCCCGCCTTAAGTAGTTTCCATTTGATTAATTAAAAAGGCAAATATTGGGTAAAAATATAATTTGTTCACCAATAATTCAGTTGGCTGAACGCCATTCATTACGATACAGGTTTTAGTGAATAAATTATATTTTTTATCTAATATATGCCTTTTTAATCATATTTCTATAAATGTATCAAAAAATGAGAGAGGGAGAAGAAATGGCACCTCTCCCTTTAAACACATTAAAACAATGCATTTGATTTAGCATCCTAGTACAAAAGGTAAATATGGTGATAAGTAATGAGCCGTATAAAAGGTTTAGCAAATTCAGACAAAGGAGACTTGTATAGCATTCTTTATTTCCACATTTACGTTCTGTACTGAAGTGATAGATGCATTTTTAAAATACATTTTAAAGGTAGATGTGTCATTTTTGGTAAATGAATACTATCTCTTCAACCGCGAATTTATGTTATATATTAAACGATAAGAACTCTTAAAATTTGGTTACACGAATAAGCATAAAAAGACCAAGAGGAGCTTCTTTCAAAATTTATTTCGCAAGCTTTCGGACTAAACGTCCTTCTACAGGCAAAGGATAGTTGTAAAAACTAACGCATATAAACGATCATTGAGCCATTATAAAGAGGACAATATTTACATACCTATATCTGTAAAACTAACATAGTAAAAACTTTATGACTAAGAATTTTGCATGTACAAAATTGGAGAAATTTAAAAATTAAAATTTTCAAATATGACAAATAATTTAACAAGGTATAATCTAAAATTAAATATTAAATCCAGAATCCTCCGTCCTTTTGGAATTAAAGTACACTACAACAGTTCTCCTAGTCTGTCCACCATATTAAGACATCCAATAACCAAATCTGATAGTCCTAACCTTCCCATACATTCTACAGGAGCAGTATATGTCGTCTCATGCCAAGATTGCTCGTCCACATATGTGGGTGAGACAGGCAGAACGACACATATCAGACTAACCGAACACAAACGAAATATCCGTAACAAAGATCCTAAATCGCTAATATATCAACATACAGCACAAACAGGTCACCAGTTTAATTTAGATCACCCAAAAATCTTATACCGTAATATACACAATAAGTACAATAGACTTTATTTAGAATCAGTCATATCCAATCAAACCAATAGCATTAATAGAAAAATAGATATCCCAGACATATACCAGGTTCTTTACTAATAGTCATATAATATTCTGATTCAACTTAAACACAAGAAGGTGGGACCCCTTGTGTATCTTGGTGTTTAGCCCAATTTTATTGATCTCTAACTTCTATATGTTTTAATCTCCGTATTTATTTAATATTTAATTTTAGATTATACCTTGTTAAATTATTTGTCATATTTGAAAATTTTAATTTTTAAATTTCTCCAATTTTGTACATGCAAAATTCTTAGTCATAAAGTTTTTACTATGTTAGTTTTACAGATATAGGTATGTAAATATTGTCCTCTTTATAATGGCTCAATGATCGTTTATATGCGTTAGTTTTTACAACTATCCTTTGCCTGTAGAAGGACGTTTAGTCCGAAAGCTTGCGAAATAAATTTTGAAAGAAGCTCCTCTTGGTCTTTTTATGCTTATGTTATATATATATATATATGTTTTTTTATTTTTTGCAAAACGAATTTTCTACTTGGGGAATGTTGAAAATTTTGAAAACTTGAAGCATGAGAGAATGAGAAATAAAAATAAAAGAAGATTTTCAAAGAATTCAAACTACTTATTCCGAAGCAAAGAGTATTCACACATAATACAAGTAGTTATATATATACATACCTAGGTTCCTCCACAGATATACCATAGGTATGAAACTTTATCTGTAAAATTGGAGCTGTAATAAACACGGATATGAATTTTTCAGGAATAAACAATATTTTTGAGGCATATTTAAAAACAAGATATTCTTTAATATATTGATTTGATATGAGAGTCCATATTTAATTCATACGTAAATCGTATTTTCTGAAATTGAGAGCACATTTCTATCATCGTCAAACTTTTCTTATCATCAAGGACAATCAATGGCTTTCAAAATACATTCTTATATTTATCAAATAATTATAAAGAATGTATATATATATATATATATAGTTCGAATAGGGTTCATTTAAAAAATATTTAATATATAGGAGGAATATATACAATTTTGGAACTAATGATGAAAAATAATTGGAAAGGCTTGACTCTATCAGTGGTGAACCTTGACTTCGCCAATTTAATCCGTTAGATAGTTTCAACTATTGTTACTCAGACTTTATACTTTCATAGTTGCTGGTAATGGTTTTTAACAATATGAAAACGCGGCTGTAAGCCTTTTCTTTTTAAATCACCAATTCACTAATTGTAGGAATTCGTCCAATGTGTTAAAAAGAAAATACAGTTTAATAATTCCACATATCCAAAGTGTACAGAGAGATCGCTGTATTTGTACTACCTGCCACTTTTTATATTACAATTATAAACCTGTTAGCAGATGTCGTAATTTCTATATAGCATGTAGACCTTTGTCTATACAGAGTCAATTTAAACATTTTTAGCAAAGTGTGAAAAAAATAAACTTATTTTTTTTGTCGAACGAAATAACTTCTGTCAGCGGTAAATCCATTCCAGTGATATATTTTACACCCGCTTAACTCCTTTATTTATTTCCAATAATTTCCTCCTCGAAGAAGTTTTGGGATTTCTTCTTCCTATTTGAATCTACTTAAATTCCCTCCTTGCGCGCCATGTTTGGAGCAGAGATCGCCGATATAAATAAACTAAGAATTGAATCAATCCATCCATAAATTATGTTCCCTATATTTTAACTGAGTTATATTCAGAAGAAAAGCATTCCCATTACTTGTGGTTTTATTTTTAGTCTCTTTACTCTTGTTAGTCTACTTGAAGCACATTCTTTCTCAGCTATAATGAAATATTGTTTTAATGAAGTGTTTCTGTATTTGTGTGTGAAAGGAATTTAAATAATTTATTATTTTGGAACATATATTTCTATCTGAAATATGAAATTGAATTTTCACCATCATCTTGATTATCCAGACAGGATATATTTAATGTTTCCCTTTTTATGGCTGAAAATATTTCCTTTATTAGTTCCATGTACATGTGGCACTTTACACATGTGGCACATTGTGTACACTTTAATAGTTCTTTGTGTATTAGTAAGTTCTTAAATGTATGTTGTGTGGTAAACTTTGTTAGTAAGTTGTCTTGTCGTCAAGTTAATTCTTGATAGAAATTATATGTTGAGTTATTGTATTTTGATTTCGATAATTTTTCAACATTTCGTGAATATTTATTTTAATTCTCACAAAGGCCAAGGATGAGTTATCAGATTTTTTAAGTTTACCACCAATTTAAAGGTACTTCAAAGCACTATAAGCAGTACGAGTTACGTATAACATTTCCAGTTTCCAAAGAAAGACATGAATATTTCTCTAGGTTGTATAGGAGCTTTATCAATTAGAACCATTATTGCTCTTTCTATTTCTTAGTGCCTTCTGATTTATTGTGACATTAGAATCGTTTGGGACATATATCTTATGATATATATCTTTTAATCATTTGATATATAAATTATATACAATTTAGTGATAAAATGATATACGTGTGGAATAAAGGGAAGTCCCTCTTGAAATGCATTAGAGTGATACAGTTTAAAATAAGAAGACTTCTTTAATGAATAATTATATAAATAATGTTTATATAATTTTTAAATAAATAAAATCGATAGAATTGATTCCATAATTTAATTAAGACAAGTTAATGGCCTTTAAGATTTTTGTTTTGGCCGCTGCTCCCTCAAATGATACCGGTTGGATGTTGTGGAGTATGATGTGACACACCGATAAACTTTAAACTTCAATAACGATCAATATGGTGACAGGTAACCTCTGTGAGCGACCAACTTTGTAAAAAAAAAATACCTTGATTAGATTTAATTCAATTTTAGGCGAATGCCATCATTAGGCGAAACTAGTGTATGCGTGTTATTTAAGTCGTCCTTTCCGTGAGATAATCGTAGAACATATATTGTGTGGTGTTACAAATCCCAAGTATACGTGGCCATGGTAGTTAACGCCTGCTCTTATTTTAAGTGACCGACGAGAATCGGCAGTTTACACCCCTAGTCCCCCTATAAAAAAGCGTATACGAAACATCCACATAGGAATTTTAAAAAGACAGTTTCCAAAAGAGGTACTCTGATAAAAACGTGCCATTTTTATTGAAAAAATAAAACTCTATTCAGATTACCTTGCTCTTATCTTGAGAGAGCTACGCTATATACTCAATCAAATAAACATAAAACAATGTTTTGTGTCCGAATAGGTATCTGAACTCGGTTTTAGAGGTTTATTTTTTAAAACTTTCAAGGCAAAGTTTTACAGTTGAGGAAGGGTATTTTGGCATTATCCATGTTGAATAAATCGGTAAATATACCTGAGGTTAAAGAACGTGCTGTAGATTGCCAAGTTTTCAGTATTTGCTGAGGCTGTGTAGCGGAGCGACATCCATCATCCGTATTACAAGATGAAGATTTACGAGCTTCTCCAGACTTGTCCCGCGAAATGAAGATTTATCAAAGACATTTGTGTGGGGGCTGGCAACAGCGTCTTATTAAATGGCCGTCATCTGGAGATTTGCTGACGTGGAGGATGTCTCCAGTCTGACATAACAACGGGGAGAGACGGGAACAACTTGATAGCTACATATAAGTTTCTCTATTTACGAATTATCCTCGTTTAACAAGTACAGAGTGCGTATAATGTTCTCATTAGATTAGCAGGGTCCGTTATTGTCTTATTCGTAGTAATCTTAAATATGTGGGATCAGGAGGTATATGCAAAAAGAGAATATTATAGCGTTTGCTATTTACATAGAAATGTAAACGACTATTGGCCGGTCAATACACACACAAAATTCACGAAACATACACTCATGGACAAAACCTAATGAAATTGTACGTTTTAGGATGTATATTGGGATTCAGGCAATAAGTCTGAAAGATATTTGATATACAGTGATCTTTATTGAAAAAAACACGAGACAACAAAATGTGAAGAAAATTACCATTGTCTCCTCAAAAAAAAAAAAAACAGACGACCGGCAACATGGATACTTTCCACTCCCTTAAGTATTTCCCCCATGAGGGTATATGTAATTTATACTATAGAATAAAGCGATAGGAGAAAATAATTTTTAATAATCGACTCTTAAATTTCTCCTATCGCTTTATTCTATAGTATTTATAATCCAAGGAGAAAGTTTCCATGTTTAAAAAAGTATATGTAATTTAGTTGATTTTAATAATATTCATTTCAATAATCCTATTACATTTAAATTTTTGAGCGAAAGTAGAAATTAAAGAAAAAAAGGAAATTGCTCGCTATTTTTATTAACACAGAGAGTTTCCGACTTCTGTATGCACAACAGGTTCATACATTGTAATAAGTAGGGGGAGGCACACCTCAGACCTATCTTGCATGGGAGTCACCAAGCACGACTTGTACCACAACTAATCCTAAACTAGATACATGTATATCCATGATCTGAAAAACTAATTTCCTTCACTGATTCAAACTCTATAACAATAGTTAATGGAAGAACTAAGGGTGATATGCACGGCTCATTCACTTTTATTTCAGAAAGAGGTTCATCGGTTTTGGATTATTTTATGTACACACACGGTTTAACACAGATCATATCGGATATGTGGATCGAAGAACTTTCATATTCAGACCACTTACCAATTGTTTTGCAAATTAATACTGGGTATGAAGCTATTAAATCCTCGTACAAAAACGAAATACTAACACGAAAATTCATTTGGACGAAAGAAAATGTGGAGATGCTAAAACATAATTTAAGCGATATTGAAGTTGGAAATGAAACCGATATTAACATAGAAACAGTAAATTTTACTAAACAGATCTACACGGCAATGGAATCGGCAAATATAATTAAATTTGCTAAACGACGACACCAACTTTCAAAACCTTGGTATGACAAAGATTGTTACATTTTGAAAAAAACGACCAAAGTAAGTTTACAAAGATGTAGGAACTCAAATAACATACACGACCGCCAAAAATATATTGAGGCTAGGAGGGAATATTTTAAGCTCCTGCAAAGAAAAAGAGATGAATTCAACAAGGACAAGAATGAAAAGATAAAAAACGCCAAAGATCCCAAATCCTTCTGGAATGCCATTGCATCCTTTAGAAAAAAACCAATAATACAAGGAGAGATTGATATAAAAGAATGGTTCTTATTTTATAAAAATTTACTGAACAAAGAAAATAAAGAAGCTACTTTTACGTTAAACCAGATGATTGGTTGGAAAGATCCAGATTTAGACGCGGAAATAACCCTTGAAGAGATTCATGATGTAGTTAAAAAACTAGCGAATGGCAAAGCAGTGGGACTCGATGGTATACCAAATGAGTTGCTAAAGAATTTACCGATACCGACTTTAACTAAATTGAAAAACCTATTCAACAAAATAATGTCCACAGAAAAATACCCGCAACTCTGGACGAACTCAATAGTACACCCTATATATAAAAGCGGTGATAAGAATAACCCAACAAATTATAGAGGGATTGCCCTCTGCAGTAATATATCTAAATTATTTACTACAATACTAAGAAACAGATTAAACAACTGGATAGAAAAAAGAGAGATTATTTTAGAAAACCAAGCAGGTTTCCGTAAGAACCGATCATGCACTGACCACATACTACTACTGAATTCACTCATCCAACTATCTCTGAGAAGAAAACGAGGCAAGCTATATGTCTTCTTCGTCGATCTGACTAAAGCTTTCGACACAGTCCCACATGATTTACTTTGGCAAAAATTGCAGAAAATGGGCATTAGCAATAAATTTGTAATGCTGATAAAAAACTTTTACCAAGAAGCTAAGATTACTATCCGATGGAAAGGACAATATTCAAGTAATGTGAAAATTAATTCTGGAGTGTTGCAGGGAGAATCACTTTCCCCACTTTTATTTATACTATATATGGCCGACCTAATAGAACTTTATAATAACTCAGCACTTACAGGATTTCATCTCCCTGATTTTGGTGTTTTACACCTACTTATGTATGCGGACGACATAGCCATAGTTGGAGAATCGAAAATTAATTTACAAATTAAAATTAATTTACTAAAGTCTTACCTGGATAATAACAAATTGGTTTTAAATGAAAATAAATCCAAAATAATGGTATTCAGAAATGGAGGAAGACCGGCAAGACATGAAAACTGGCACTGGGGTGACACCCCACTGACTGTTGCGTCCAATATTACATATCTGGGATATCCATTCACTTCCACTAATAATAGTAAGAAGGTAGCCCTCTTTTATAAAGCCAAAGCAAATACGGCAATAAATGCAACTATTAGACTGATAAAAAAAGAAAAAATTAACTCATTAAAAGTTGCACTCAATCTATTTGACTCAGTAATTAAATCAATACTACTCTATGCGGCCCCTGTGTGGGCTTGGGACAATACGGATATTATAGACCAATTACAGAATACGTTTATCAAAAATTTTCTGAATCTACCAAGATATATACCAGGGTATATTGTAAGGCTGGAAACAGGCAGAATATCTCTGACTTTTACAACGATCAAATTAATTATGAAATATTTCATTAGATTACAAAAAATGGAGGACAATAGACTACCTAAGTTATGCTGGAATAGATTGAAGGAAATTTCCTTAATGACAAAAAAACCTATAGGATTTTGTAAGAATATTATGGATATCATCAATCATTGTGGACTCACATGGCTAAACTATAGGTTAAATTATGATGACATACAGATCGAACTTCCGAATATACTAAAAATAAAAATTGAACAGCTATTGCAGCAAGATCTGGCAAAATTATCTCTTACGAAATCATACTCAAACTATAGGTTACTTTATGATTCATTCATTCCAGAACATTATCTTTCATGCAATTTGTCTTCAGCCTTAGTGAGTTTTATTGCACAGATCAGATTAATGTCAACAATGATCAAAGAAAATCATATTTACGCAATTAAGAAAGAAGATTTGTACTGTGGGTTATGTGGAAGTCAGATAACTGACGAAATATACCATTTTATTGCTGAATGCGGGGATCTGGAAGGAGAGAGAAAAAAGATCCTGAAAAGTCTTCCTAGACCGCATTTGAACTCAATAAAGCTACTAAAAACTGTTTCAGATAAGAAAAGTTGGGCAATTGAACTGTTCAACTATCAAAAAGCGGTTGAAAAAAAAATTGCACTCTTGGAAGAGAGAAGAACAGGGGCACAATAAAAAGTCACCCTGTTTGCCATACCTTAATTGTAAATACTCTATCTTCCCCTTTTCTCTTATGTTTAATTTTGTCTATAACTATACGACGAATCCGTACAGGGCAAGATGCCCTAATAAAGTTTTTTTGTTGTTGTTGTATATCCATGACATTGTGTAATGACACAGGGAATACTTAAAAATGATTTGTGATTTATTGATAATAGAAAATATAATTATTCTTTTAAATCAGCATTTATATAAATTTAATAAAGAATTTGTACAAAATTTCCATTGGGAATTTTAGTTTTTTGTATTTCTGTGAATTCAGAATGCATATTTATGACTTATATTGATGACCCAGATACTTTTGCCAATATAATAAAGTCATCGGACGTAAAAAAAAAGATGTATAATTTACTTCATAGAGAGAATTTATATGAATTCTTTAGAAGAATGTCAATATAAATAGCGTTGACTTCTTCAAATTAAACACGATAGGTTAAAATCTCAATCACCTTTGTAAACCTCAGATTATAAAATGATCTTATTTATTTTGAACTTATAATCTTTTATTTGGAAATATTTATATTTATTTTAGCCAATATTTGACCTGTAAGACGTTCTTCTTCTTCGAAGTCCTATTTAAAATTACAGAAAATTATGTGGATGCTACAGGAAAAATATATTATTCAAATAATAATAATTATTATATTAATTTTGTATATATTTGGAATAATCATCAGATTCGTTTCTCTCAATAAAATTGTCGCTTACTCACGAAGTCTACTGCAAAACCTCCGCCCAGAAGTCCTCCTCTACGTGGCGGGCGGGAGAAGCAGCACAAGTGAGGGACTGTCCTGTAGGGCGAAGTACGTTGTGGTGAGACCCGAGCCGCTACGGTAACCGTGAAGGCCTACAGGGAACTCTGAAATGTGGCTGACTAACGGGGCAATGGTATCCCGCTTCCAAGGAGCAACATGGACAAGACACTACCACTGTGAAACCTTATTTAACATGTCTTAAGCTGGGCCATATATCAGGAGGCCAGTTGCTATGGACTGCGAGTAGGAGCTGAAGACAACTCTAGCAACATTGAGAACTGGGTTTCCTGGAGAAATAAAACATAAAATTAGCTGCGATATCTTGGCACTGGGCGGGGCGGAAGTGTCCCACCTGTACATTCGTAGGCCAAAGTTTCCTTGGGGTGTGGTCGGCTTTATTGTTCCAGTGAGATTAAATATAAGGCCTATACATACTGGTATATTTTGTCGTTCATACGTATATATTAAAAACAAAGAAGGCATATCCTGATCAGGAGCACATGTGCTTTTTAGATGGCAGAGCGCCATCTAGTTGAACAGAAATCAACTAAACATTGTTTTAACCTGTCCCCTGATATTTGGCAAACCCATTTTCTTGATAGCTTTTCTTGATTTATCAAGAAATTTGGTTGGCCGAATATCAGGGGACAGGTTAAATCAACGTTTACTTGATTTCTGTTCCACCAGATGGCGCTCTGCCATTTAAAAAGCACATTTGTTCCTGGTCAGGATATGCCTTCTTTATTTTTAATACATATAAATGTTATAAGCATTTTTTTCTATAATAAAGATTTGAAGGTGCACAGTCGCGTGATAAATGAAAAATATAGAAAAATAATTATTTACTATCAAGTAATTTTTATTTTCAATTACTTGAATGAAAAAAAAAATACAAGCAATACAGGGTGATCCAAAAGTATTGCACAACTTTAAAAATTAATAACTCTCCGAATATTTGCGCTAGAGCAATGCGGTGAACACCATTGTGTTCAGGATGCAACGGGAATTTTGCAAATATTGAAAAATTCGAAATTGATACCAGTTACAATTTTATTCACTAGATGGCGCTCTACCAGGATCAGAGATTCAGCGGCCAAATTGTTTGATAAATTGAAAATATAACTGATCAACACGTATTTTTCCTTTTTGAATACCAGAAAAGAACCCTAATAATATCAAATGATAAATTCATGAAACACCATTTCGCCAAAATAGAAGAATTGGATGACGATTTTTAAATGCAATCGGAGATAAGTAAAATAGGTTAATACAAATTAAAACATGTAGCAAAAAAAAATATATATATATATATACGTTGACCGTGCGGCCACGCGTCGCGCGAGCTCCGTGTGTTTCGCGTCTTTCATCCCTTTAAATCAACTTTATCTAAACTTAAATTATATAATCTTATTCGCCTTCACTCAAGGATCATTTCAAGCCATCTTTTGTAAAAATTCATAATTTTTCAAATTTTTCCTACTTTCCATAACTTAGCAAAGTTACAAGTTGTAACTTTGCATCATCGTCATGGCAACGGCCAAGCCGGTCGTTGCTTCATCTCAAATTTCATCTGCGGATTCATCTGATGTGAACAAGTCACTAAAACCAACATCATCTTCGCAAACATCAAAGACAAGTTGTGCATCTTTACCAAACGAATCAACTAAATATGAAATTATGCAAAAAACCAAACTTCAATTTTCGCCTGAAGAATGGAAAAAAATCGACGAAGAAAGGAAGACAACTTATGAAAGTAGGAGTGATTCCATCAAATCCACGATTCAGTTTGAATCTGTGCCTAATGCCACAGCCGAAGATCACCTGATCGGCATAGCAAACATCATTGGATTTAAGAATATTCATTCCGTTGGTAAAATCAATGGCCAGGCGATAGTGTCTGTCGCCAATAATGAACTAGCTCAACAACTAATCGACGGCGGATTAAAGGTCAAAGAAACAACTGTCTTCCCCTATCCGCTCTTTAAATCCTCAAAAAAATACATCCTTTCGGGCGTTTTCGCCTTTATTCAAGACAAAGACCTTGAGAAAGCTCTGAAGCCTTATGGCCAGATGTTAAGCAGCCGGCCTCTACCATTCCCCAGCGACAATCCTCCCCTGAAACACCTCTCCTCGCTGAGGCGGGAGATTGTTTTTAAGAACAAGGACAAGACACCTTTGCCCGCAGTGCTTAACATCCCTTATATGGACAGAAACTTTACCATCTTTGTCGGCGAAGACGTTGTTTGCAAAGGATGCAAACGACACGGACATCTTAAAAATAAATGTCCATTCGACCCCACTATCAGGGCCACTGTCACCAGAACCTTTTCGGAGGCCATCATTCAACCAACAAGCCCTGACCTACCATCGGAGACACCAAAAGAGGCCCCCGAACCAACTAAAAGACCAAGCGAGACACCATCGATGAAGCGACCGCTCACGGATTCCTCAGAAGAAGAGAACCTCCAAAAGGAAAGAAATGACCTCGGAAAAAAGCCAAAATCATCCTCCACGGGCCAGGAACTTAACACCGACACTAACAGTCCCCAATTTCTGACACCAACGACGACATCGCCACAGCAAGACAAGAAACTTGAGAGCGAGGAGCCGGATCCAGCTGGAATGACCTCTCCACCTCCGCGACGCATCCGCAACGATACAGACCGTGAGGAATGGCTCCTTGACCTATTTAAAGATTTAAACTACACGACCATCTTAAGTCCCATGCTGCAGTCGACTGACGAAGACCGCATCATCTGCATGATTCTGTACACCGATGCCTGTAGGACAATACTTCCGAAAATGCCGCCAGAACACAAGACCATTCTCTTTAACTTCATCGGATGTGTCATTGAGCGCGCTCAAGGTGGCGACCAGAAAACCCTAAAGAAACTGACCGCTCTTAGAACAGCTCTAAGTCGCTGAGACCTCGACTGTAAATATTTTTCTTCCTGTTTCCCTTTTAACTCTTGTATATGATTGATTAGACGTCATTAAAATGTGTTTTAATTGTTATATATATATATATATATATTGTCGCGGAGATAAATAAAGCAAGGGCAAATTTGGGGATAATTAATTTATTATAAATGGTATTTACCTTTTAGTTCTCCATAAAATTATTTACAAGAGGTATTTAAGGGAGAGAGAGACAGATGATAAAAACAACTTATTCCCAGGTAAAGATAATAATAATGAACGGCGTCAGCCACCGAGCGGCCCCGTTTTCCTTATTTGCAGATAAGGTTCCGAGAACCCCTCACACCTGTGGTCTCCCCGGGGTCCAGGGATGATTGACAGGTGTCCCATCTGGATGGAGCTTCTTGACATTACTCTTTCTTTAGAGAAAACAGCGACCCGCTGATTAGCTTGTCTCAGCCCTTTTTCTGGAAGGAAATCTATCACGGCTGGTGTTCCCTAGCAGAATGGAATGTTGTTCTTCAGGGTCCAGGTAGAGCTTTATCCGAATGACATGGACGATATGTTCTCCAACGTAGTCGTCAGAGATCTCATCTGGTACGTAAGGTAGTACGGCATCGATATAGGTATCGGCCTCGAGGGCGTGGACAAGAAAGAACGGAGTGTAACCGGTCGCCTCCTGTTTAGCAGTGTTGTAAGCAAAGGTTACGTAGGCTAAACTTGGTCCCAGTCCTTCTGCTCAACACCTGTGTACATGGACAACATATCTCCCAGAGTTTTGTTGAACCTTTCAATCAGGCCGTTGGTCTGGAGATGGTAGGCCTTTGTAAATCTGTGGAAAATTCCGCACAGAGCATTGATCTCTTTTATTACTTGAGAAATGAAATTTATTTCGCGATCTCTCTCTCTCTGATATCATTTCTCTAGGAGCTCCATGCTTTAAGATAACATCTTTAACTTAGCTGTTTCGATTGCTCCTCCGTCTGGGATCGCTTTCGTTATGGCATACCTTATCATATAATCGGTGCACACAATGATACAACGGTTTCTATATTTAGAAACTTGAAATCTTCCAAGGAGATCAACCCCGACCTTATATAATGGCTTTTCTACGGGCGGTATGGATACAAGTTGTCCAGCCGGACGTCGAGGTAATTTCTTCCTTCGTTGACACTCCCGACAATGGCTTACATATTGGCGAACAGTTCTATAAAGGCCAGGCCAATAGAATCGTTTCTTCACTTTGCCCTACGTTCAGACGAAACCCAAATTGCCCAGCTGTAGGAGCGTCATGTAAATCTGCCATAACTTCCGATCTTAAGTGTTTAGGAATCATCATAAGCCAGGGTCTTCCAGTTGTGCTGTAGTTTTTCTTGTATAAGATGCCGTCGATAATGCTGAATTCCTTTCTGGTGTAGCCCGAGTTTAAATTATCGATTATTTTAGCTAAATCCGGGTCTTAAGTCTGCTCTATATCGACGTTGGTTAGTGACATCACAGCACTTAGTTGATCGTTCTCAAGCGGGGTCCTTGACAGACAATCGGCATCCTTATGTTTGCGTCCGCTCTTGTAGATAACGATCACGTCAAATTCTTGCAACTTCAGCGCCCATCTTGCCAAACGGCCAGAAGGATCTTTCTGTCCTACCAACCAACATAGAGAATGATGGTCAGTGACAACCGTGAATGGTCGACCAAACAAATATGGACGGAATTTGCTAATAGAGCAGACTACAGCAAGGCATTCTTTTTATGTTGTAGAATAGTTATGTTCAGCCTTTGTCAAGCTTCTAGATGCATAAGCTATAGGCCGCTCCTTTCTACTTTGTATTTGTAGAAGAACAGCTCCCATACCATGTCCGCTTGCATCCGTGTGTAGATGGGTATCAGCGGATTCATCAAAGTGTCTCAAGACAGGCTCTGAAATTAGAGCTGTTTTAAGGACTTCAAACGCTTTCTCTTAGGCTGCATCCCAATAGAATTGTTTTTCAGTTTTCAGTAGGTCATGCAAAGATCTAGCTTTGTCAGCAAAGTTTTCAATAAATCTTCGGTAATAGGAACATAACCCTAGAAAGCTCCTCTGTTCAGAAATATTCTTTGGCCTCGGAAATTTAGAGACGGCTTCAACTTTATCTGGATCTGGATGAATTCCATTGGCGTCAACAAGGTGTCCTAAATTATTCATCCTCCTAGACACTTTTTGTGGTTCAAGCTTAGTCCCGCTTTCTGGATGCACCTTAATACAAATTGTAGACGACGTAGAGGTTCCTCAAAGGTAGGTGCGTAAACTACGATGTCGTCCAGGTAGCAAAGGCACATGTTCTATTTAAGACTGCCCAGAACACTATCTATCATCCTTTCAAAGGTTGCTGGAGCGTTGCATAGACCGAAAGGCATTACTCAGAATTCATACAGCCCATCTGGAGTGATGAAAGCAGTTTTCTCCCTGTCTTTTTCGTCCACTTCAATCTGCCAATACCCGGACCGAAGATCCATCGTGGAGAAGTAACTAGAGCCGGTTAAACTGTCCAAGGCATCGTCAATGCTTGGCAGCTGGTAAACATCTTTTTTTGTTATCTTATTTAATCGACGATAATCTACGCAGAATCTCCAGGTCCCATCTTTCTTTCGAACTAGAATAACTGGAGATGATCAAGGACTTTCAGATGGCTTCACGATGTGATTTTCAATCATCTTGTTCACTTCATCTTGAATTAGTCGTCGTTCACTTGGTGCTACTCTATAGGGCCGCTGTTTGATAGGAGAGTGGTCTCTTGTGTTTATCTTGTGCTTCACAGTACTGGTGGGCTTAATAGGAGTTCCCCCAAAGTCAAATATGTCAATAAACTCGTCAAGGCATGAAACAAGCTGTAACCTTTGAATTTCAGACGGCCCTGGATCTAGAGTAAGGTTTACCTTTTGTGACCATTCACGTGACTTTAGCTGCGTTTCTTGTAACTTATCGTTGGATTCAATAAGACTGCAGATATTTCCATTCTCATAACTTTCCATGGTGCACATATTCATTCTTGATGGAATCAGTTGCGGCCAAGACGCTCCATTCGCAGCCCAAATGCTACCTCGGCCGTGTCGAAATGTAACCAATGAGTTTGGTATAAGAACTTCCTTTCTTAATAATAAGTCCTTAGAAGTTGAAACTAAAACATCTATAACACCGCATATTTCTTCATTTATCACACTGATCTTTTTTATTGATTTAAACGGGATGACAAAGTCGTCGGAAGCAAACAATCTCTGGTTTTCCTCCTCTCGAGATTCCAGGACGGAGGTTTCCCCGAGATGGAGTTCATTTCTGCCACAATCAATGACGGCCTTGGTGGCCTTGAAGAAGTCCCATCCAAATATGATGTCATGGCTGCATTCCACCAAAACAACGAATTCAAATGAGATATTCAGACCATTAACTTCTATGTTCAGGACACATTTTCCTAGGGTCTCAATTAAATGTTTGTTTGCGGCTTTAAGAATGGGACCTGGTTCTTTGAAGAGAGGTGTCTATGGTTCGCGTCGAAATTTGTCTGAAATAACAGAAAAGTCTGCCCCTGAATCCACAATGCTTTAATTTTGCGTCCATTTATTTCGACCATAACAAAATTTCTTTTAATTCAGCGGCAATATACCCTGGAGGAATTTCCTCAATGGCGACCTCACCCCCGTTAGAAGCCGCTCTACTTAGTTTTTCAAATTCTGACGATTGGGAAAACGGATGAAACGACGGGCTGTGGAGACTGGGATTGTCTTCGGACTGGCGACCTTGCACGACTTGAATGTGGGGAAGAGCTCCGGTAGAAGTACGTCGAGGATTGGGGCGTTACATAGTGGTCGTCGGCGTCATATCTCGGGGGTCGGCTCGAAAATCCACCATTTCTTCCTTCTCCCGTTCCGTGACCTGGCTTCATCGAAGACCTGCCGTCGTTCCCTACAAAAACGGACGACATGTCCGGGTTGTCCGAGGTGGAAGCAGATTGGTTTGTCGTCGTAGGTTCTCCATTGTTCCGTCTTCTTGGGTTAGATTGGTCGGTCGATATTATAATATGGCGTGCGTGGTTGTTGTTGTACCACGTTGATTTGTGCTCTGTTAGGTTGGAAAACACGGCTAACTTCTTCCCTCACAGTCTGTTCCAGGGCGTTCACTTCTCGGAGAGGATTGACCACTTCAGGTGGTGAGAGGACCTTTTGTATTTCTTCTCTAACGATGCGGCGAATTAAGCCGGCCAAGTCGTCTGAGTCGTCAACACACGAAATGGACATTACGTTTGACAACCTGGCGAATTTCGTACGGCCGATACTGCGCTGCTTGACGGCAAAAACTTGAGGATCTCATCTACCGTCTGTATATCTTTCGCCCCTAATACCTGGTATGTGTCCTCCGAAATTCCCTTCATAATGTGAGCAACTATCTCACCTTCTTCCATGCGAGGGTTCACCTGGTGGCAGAGACTAAGGATCTCCTGGATGTATGACTCGTTGTATTCCTCGGCCTTCTGTGCTCTTGACTTCAGAACTTCCTCGGCGCGTCGAGCAGAATACTCCTGCAGTTCGAAAACACCGCGGAATGCGTCTTCCTAGCTTCTCCACGAGTTGAGTCATTCTTCGTTATTATCAAACCACCTTCCAGCAGTTCCGTTCAAGTAAAAGACGACGTTGGCAAGCTTCATGGTCTCGTCCCATCTGTGGTACTTCGACACTCTCTCGTACTCCTTCAACCACTGTCCAGGGTTTATATTTTCATCTCCAGAAAAAGTATAAGGATCTCTTTGGCGCTGACAAGGGAGGTAGGGTCCTCTAACAGTAGGTCTGTGGTCGTCTTCCATTTTTATTCGTTGTGGCAAAGCTTGTAGAATTGGTTCACGTCCCTGTAGACGTCGACTTCTTCGAAGTTCCGTCACGTTATCCAGCGTCTCCGCCAAAATATGTGGTGGAGATAAATAAAGCAAAGGCAAATTTGGGGATAATTAATTTATTATAAAGGGTATTTACCTGCATAAGACACTTATCCCTCAGACTTATAGTTTTGAACATTCTATTAGGGGATTAGCTGATTAATTATTTACCTTTTAGTTCTCCAATAAAATTTTTTACAAGAGGTATTTAAGGGAGAGAGAGACAGATGATAAAAACAACTTATTCCCAGGTAAAGATAATAATGATGAACGGCGTCAGCCACCGAGGTGTCCCGTTTTCCTTATTTGCAGATAAGGTTCCGAGAACCCCTCACACCTGTGGTTCCCCTCGGGGTCCAGGGAAGATTGACAGGTGTCCCATCTGGATGGAGCTTCTTGACAATATATATATTTTAGATACGGTTTTGTGAAATAAATTGAATGTTTTAAATACACTGCTGAAATCAATACAAGATTTTTGAAATGTTAAAATAGTGCCGAAAATTATTATGGCACTACTAATAGGATTTCTTTCTATAATAAGTGTATAACTGAAAATTTGTCATGATCCAACATATGAACTAAAGAGGGGGGGTGACAAAATCTATTTGTCGTACTTTATTTCAAATATTCTATGGGCTTGCCAAATGTTATCATTGCTTAATATACTGTACAACATTTTGAAAATGTTTTTCCTAAAAAAATCATTGTTAGATACACCTTTTGCGTTGAATAACGTGGTGGTAAAATCATTTTGTATTATTTTTTTGCGCATTAATTTCTAAAGTTAGGGGTATACAGAGTATATATTCCTTATGCTATTTCTTCTAATGAGCGAAAAGTGATAAACTAAACATAAGGGGTAAATTGGTGTGTACCTGTGTTATTTGAGAAGTTATAACACTTTGGTCTTCACGACATAATATAAGATGTGAGCAAATGACAAACAAAAAAATTACTGTTCACAAAAAAAAAAGAGTCACGATGTGAGGACAACATTTATTATCGCCATAGCCCAGCACAAACAGCTGAAAATATTGGTAGTTAATATAATACATGGCAGCTTATATTACACATGAGGTAACGGCCTTTTCTCTTGTATTAGGTCACAATTCTTGCTCAATGTGGCGCCCTTCATTCTCAAACACCGCATGCAGACGATAGATGACATAATGGACAGCATTAAATAACATATCTTTCGAAATTGATGAAACGTGCCGTCTAATAGAAGCTTTCAACGGGGCCAATGTGGTAGGCCGGCATCGATAAACACGCGACTTAATGTATCCCCATAGTCAAAAATCGCAAGGCGTCAAGTCTGGTGATCTTGGAGGCCATTGGTGTATAAAGTGGCGACTTTTCACACGATGGGCTCCGCGGGAGATATGAGGAGGTCCTACATCTTGCATGAATGTTATTTCGCTTAGTGCAATATAGAAATAAACTTTTCTCTCAAAAGTTTAACATAACGTTCACCGGTTAGAGAAATGGTTTTAAAAGTTCTCCCATTGATTTCCTAAAGAAAAATGACCCAATAATTCTATATACAGTTACGAGCGTCATTCTTCATCTCCTAATCAATCAATTCTGTCACCGTTTGCTTTTTTTTTTTTGGAATGGCGCCCTCCTATTGGTTGGCGACGATCACGCCACCTTTGCCCCCCCCCCATCATGCCTGCCTCACTCGCTTTTTCGATTTTGTAACTATTGTGTTGGAGCGGGTCGCTCCTTAAATAAATGCATACATTAGTTAATAACTAAATGGAATCCTCTCTTTCTTTTTCCCAGTAAGAGACGCCTACGGAAGCCAACAGTACATAGACAGATAAAGCACATAGGCTATAGTTATTAACTAATATATGCATTTATTTAAGGCTCCAATTTATAACTGTAACAAATAGTATTTGAATCAAAACATTCAATCGGGTAAAACACGGGCGTTGCCCGGGTCATTCGGCTAGTAAAAGATGAAGTGAACTCACACCAAACTGTAATTCTGGGCTGATGGAGTGGCATTTCTGTAAAAACCCTAGAGTTTTTGTTGCCCAAATGCGGCTGTTTTGAGTGCTAACTTCTCCGTTTAGAGAAAAGTGAGCATCTGTCCACAGAACATTCGACAGCCAGTTTTCATCAATATCAAATCGCCGGTAAACCCATGCACGCTTTTCAAAATCGCTGATTTTTAGCTCGTGAAATCTTCGAATTTTGTTCGTGTATTTTTTTTTTTTTTTATGAAAAATTCTTAGTGCTCACCAAACTGTTCCATACAAAATCCCCGTTTGTCGAGAAACTTATCGAGCACTTACTTCTCCACACGTGGATAACGTTTCAATAACTTCAACCTTCTGCGAAACCGTAACAGCCAATGACTTGCATGTCGATGATCTTCCACTCCGAGGTTTTGCTTCCAGAGATCCAATCTTCTCAAATTTTTCTTCATTCACCTTACCCACCTTACCATGGGTCCTTTACCGCTTCGAATGCATTTAAAGGTACGAAACGCTCGTAAAGCTTCAGTGGCAGATTCTGAATTGCAATAAAAAAATTTCACCAAGAGTGCTTTATCCTTAGTGACGGCATTCCAGAGTAAAATAAATTATCAGAGATAGATAAATATTTTTCAAATGAATTAAAATAAATATAATCGATACTGAGAGAGAGTTGAATTTAAAAATCAGAAATGTATTATCTTCGAAATTTAAATGGCTGAGAGGTTTCCAGAATTGCATTGGACTAAATTATTATCCAATGGCCTGGAGAGAAGCATATCTGTTATGATGCTTTGGAAAAAAACAAATAAAGATAATTATAATGAACCGAAAGCCTACCGACCTACATGTCTGTCATCTAATCTTTTTTTTTTTTGGCAAAATATTTGAGGGATTAATTCACATCGGACTCTTAAATCATATCAATGCTAATAATGTTATGCATCCTGATCAGCACGGGTTCATACAAGCAAAGTCTACAATCTCTGCCCTACACGAAATAAATAAAATAAGTCTTCAAAGAAAGGAAACATATGTTACGGCCTTGGTTGCTGTGGATATCAGCGGAGCATTCGACAACGCTGGCATCCCGAAATCATTCAACAATTGGATAAAGCAAACTTTCCAGCTCCACTAATTAAAATAGTTATTTCATATCTCGAAGATCGAAAGGTAGAGCTAAGATACTTAAACTCAAAATGTACAAAAATGGTAAATAAGGGATGCCCTCGAAGTGGAATTATTTCTTCAATTCTTTGGAATATATTATTAATTGATTTCATTTCATCTTTTAGTGAAAATTTCGCAAACGTCATAGCTTTTGCCGATGATGTTTCATTTGTGGTTTGGGGCTCTAACATCCAGGATCTTCAATTCAAAATTGAAAAAAAGTCTGAATAATATTAAAAATTGTTGTGAGAAGGTAGATCTCTCAAAAGGCCCAAATAAAACAGGTATTTTCTACCTACACAATTACCAAATATTACCTGTAAACTTTAACGGTATAAATATTCAGCCATCAGAAACTATAGAGATTTTGGGAGTTATTTTTCGCAACCACAGACAAAGAAATAAAATTGAATATAAAATAAAACAGGGCTATGAAATTTAAGAATGCGCTTTTTTCATTATGTACACCTACTTGGGGAATTGATTCAAGGCGCAGATTGATTTTATACAAGGCGGTGATACGTCCTATGTTAAGCTATGCATCAAATATCTAGTTCCCTTTTATCAATGCAGCAAAGCCTTCAAAGTTGAATTCTAAACAGCACCAAATTTTAATTAGGCGCATTCATGCTTACAAAAGTTCATCTTCTTACATTACTCATATTCTGGCCAAAACTCCTATGCTGACCGACTACCTTGAATTATCACTAATTAGATACAATATGAAGAATTCCCCGACAGACCAAACACTAAATAAGCCCCTTTCAAATGAATTGAATAAATTATATACGAGTATATACTCGTATAAATAAAAAAATATATATTTTATCTTTCTCAAACTAATCCAACGTTCAAGAATTTTTTTCCGAGACATGTACCAAGCTTCATTACTCCTGATTCACAGGCAAAGGACCCTTTTTAAATATTCTCTTTGACTTGAGAGTTATAAATGATCCAACATGTGATTGCTGTCTAGATGTTGAAACACCAGAGCATCTTTTGTTGGCTTGCCCTCTGACTGACCAAATTGTACTTGCTTACTTTGACATAATGCCAAATCATCTTTCTGTATATAATCAATCTTATGAACACTTTGGCAAGTTTAGAGCAATTTGTACACAGATTTATAAATCACTACTAATTCATCGTGTAAATAATTAAATATATATATATATATATGTGAATAATTCTAATATAGCACAATAGTCTGATAGACTTCGTGCTTCTGTAATAATAAAATAAAAATATGATTAGTCCTATATAGGAGAATTTGAAAGGATGGTCAAGGATTTAGAAATATCAATGAATTAAATATGAAAACTATATATTTTAAATTATATAATATATACTTTTTATATATAATATAGAACATATAAGAAAGAAATCTATAAGAGACACAAAATCAGCATAAATTAAAGTATCGACATACCAAAATTATACCAACAATTCAAACCCACCCACAAATTGGTGGGAAAAAAATATTTTTTTCATATAACTTAAGATAATTATAAATAACGGTAATTTTTATGAAAATATTGTTCATTAATGGCAATACCAATGTTTAAAAAAGCTTATCCTTTCAGAGGTTAGAAATGTTCTAGAGAAGTGATGATAAAAAAGATGGTATCTGTCTTGTGGAGATATATATCTCAGGATAATCAATAAAATATTTAATTCTAAGATCATTAATAAATTTAATATACTTCACAGGCACAAATACACATACTGAAACGGAAATACTATTTTGCCTCAAAGTTTGTATTTGAAAGACGCATTTTACAATCATTCAACGGAATATGAAATTAAGATTGGACATATCTGTTTGTAAATCTACCAGTGGTGAACAATCTTCTTAATTAGTAATGGTGATTTAGTGGAATTACGTGGAGAGATAGAATTATAAATTTCAACATATTATCTTGAGCCACAACTTTTCAGCTGGTGCGGCAACATTTACAAAGGTATGTACACAATATTGAAAATACTTTACTATGCCACATACCCCACAAGGAGAACAGCTAAACTTCTATTGAGAAAGCAAATATTTTACTGTTTCAAATCTTCCATTTGGAAAATTGAAGATAAGGGAAGACGTGTTTCAGGGGATCAGATAATATGCACGGTATGCAAATACAATCATCTACCTAGTTCATAGAATTCTTACAGATCTTGTTGTCAAAACCCTGATAGGTGTATAAATATGGTGTCTCTCGACTTTTCAACTAGGTAACTGTCTAGCAACAATTATATCATGGATGAATATTCCAAGGACCCAGGCACATCCTTAAATTATCCAATATTTCACAATCACTAAGGTATCCGTGATTTATTTAAAGCTGTTGAATATATAGATGCTGCTGGGCCACTCCCACATGGTAAACGATGCGCAGGATAATAAATGAACTATTTTGTATTTTTTTTTTTTTTTCAATATTCAGGATATTTCAAAATGTGCCATATATATGGCGCATCGACTGGATAGCGTTGACTGTACTGAATATCTGGCGTTAGCGCGACCACTCTACAAACCTCTAGTCAAAAACCACCTAATCAAAGAGTTGGAGGAAGAGAAGTACTTAAAAAAAAATATATATATATATATATATTGTGGCGAAAAAATAATTTATTATTTATTTTAATTTAATATTATTCAATGAAAATATTCAACAGATTATAAAAATATAGTTTACTCTGTATTTGTAAAATCATTTTTAAAATATACTTTGCTTGCTTGTTCAAGATTCCCTAGCTGTATATAGTTTGGTTAATTTGTTAATATTTGACGACTGGTCGTGGTGACGTCATAAATAAATACTTTCACACCTTCAGATATACAAAGACTTGATTTCTACACTACAATATTTATTATATAAAACAAGAGCGAAGTAACCTTTGTATTAATAAATGACAAAACTAACACACACAATAATTAACTAATTACCTTTCTATATAAAAATATCTCTTAATGTTTAATTAATATTTATTCCTATAGATGGCTCCAGCAACGTCCAATGGTTGAATCTAAGAATTATCATTTCTTATTTGAATGTTTTATTCACTTTTCAATTTGCAGAGAAAATATCTGGCTTCTTCTACTCATAAAATTGAAGGACTATTCCACGCGTTATATTTTAAAATCCAATATTGCTTTAATATATGATATGGTTCAGAATTAAGAGTTACTTGTTTCTTTTTTAAAAACTATTATTTTTATTGTCAAAAACTATATTTTCAGCATCGCTTGTTAAAGGGCTTTAGGATGGTCTATATATAGAAATAAAGAATGTTTATCTCGACATAACTAACCGTTATCTAGTTTTAGCGTCTGTTTTGCCGGGAAAGGTGACCATTATTTTTATACATTAATTTCCTCCCGGAAAGTTTCCCATATATACATTAATATATATATATATATACAATAACATGTAGTTGCGAGAAGATGAAATTCTTGTTCCTAAAGACTTCACTTAAATTATACATAGAACACATAATGCATTATGTTTATCATCCCAGTAATACCTTTATGAAGGTTATAAGGAATGAATCACGAGGACAGTTTTTACAAATTATTCAAGTTCAAATGCATAATTAAAGGAAGAGAGGCCTCCTTTTTTACATGAATACCATCTTCCCCCAACGTTATGTTTTATTGTAGCCTGAAAATC
Organism: Cordylochernes scorpioides; assembly: GCA_030710605.1. NCBI lineage: Eukaryota > Metazoa > Arthropoda > Arachnida > Pseudoscorpiones > Chernetidae > Cordylochernes > Cordylochernes scorpioides. The sequence goes on from CP092864.1 coordinate 93,053,358, forward strand.
GGCCCCTGTAACGTCACCAAAGAAACCATGGTACACGAGTGTGCTTTGTATCTGTATTTCCCAAAAATGGTGTCGTGGCTCATTCTTTATATTTGAGTTTCTTTGTATTTGAGAGTAATATATATATATATATATTCGAAACTATTATAGACGCGTATGCTACCTTTTGAAAATTAAACAATTTCTACTGCCCTTACTGGTGAAACCGCTGGGCGGGTTCACCACTGATGAGCCAGGCCCTTCCATTAATTTTTACATTGCAGTAAGGGCAATATAAATTGTTTAATTAAAAAAATAATAATACGCGTCTATAATAGCTTAGAATTTTAATAACAGATGGCGCGCGCTAATGCATTATATATATTTATTATTATTATTATTATCTACAGGAATATTTAACAATTGTACTAGTGTGGAATTAGCACCAACTCAAATATTTTCATCTTCTGCAATGGCCACAGCCTTGCAAAAAATTGACATGGACCCAGAAAAATAGTTTACCCAAAACCAAATATAGAGAACATTGCGACTGCTGTGGAAGAGATGCACACGGAAACATCTGAGTCTCTTCAATGGACACGAAAACAACTCTTATTATTTTTGTGCGAGATATGTGTGAGACAATCTATCTAATCGAGAAAGGTTCTTGTTTAGCCGTTTTATATATATTGATGTGTTATTAAAATAAGAACAAAATTCTAAGGATATATGATTAAAATATAGCATTGGACATGTATGTGGTAATTTTATGGAAACCTTTAATGAGCTGAAAAAGGGGGGAATTATTGCGTTAAAGGGAAGATTTTCAGAGCGTTAGAATTCGAAATTGATCTAAGGAAAGAGTGAGGGAAGGCTTAGATTCTGAGTCTAATTCCTTATATATTCAGAGATTTACAATGACATTCTTGTAGGATTGACACTTCCCAATACTGAAGTGGGGCTTAAAAGAAACGTTGTGTTTGGCAGACTCTTGGGCTTCCACAGGGCACCTCCAGTCATAGGACGTCTCTTCAACGTCACCACTGACATCTACGCCCTGGCCGATGAGGATCTACTCCGAACTTTTTTCATCTCCCCAGGTAAGTGTTTACATTTATTATAATAATATTTACAATCCCTAAGAATGTAGAGTCGCTAGAACAGATTGTAATCAACCTATCCTGAGGCTAAATGATAATTATTTTATCATGCTATGTAACAAGGAGATCTTCCAATCAAAGGGCTTTTAGACACATGCCTAAAAATAATCCGAGACACTGAAGAGACGGTTTATCTATGGATATAATATTATACTGGTTATATATGAGCTTATATATGCCGCGGATAATTTACACACATATAAAACCATTCTTTTTATTTTAATACCAGAAAATTTCGATATACTATCAATATGATCGAAAGACTCCAATGATAAGTTTGTTAATTATAAAAAAAAAACTTCTAGCTTTCGGATGCTTGCTTTTCAACGGGTAAATTTATATCTGAAAATGAGAATGGGAGATTAACGTTTCATGGATATTTTTATATGATTTGTTATATGACGGAATTGCTCTGGAATATCTACAATCCTGTTGATACTGTTCTAAATTTTATATAAGGGAATCGATAATCAATCTTTCTGACATGGGGGATATATTAATGTAATGGTAGGTAGGACTTTCTAGATTGAATATATGGCGGTGTTTGTGACATGCTGGTATATTAGTATTTTGGGTCCTTGAATTTGATATTGTAGCTATGTTCATCTATTTTTTAAAAGCGGTTTCTTCATTAGACATAGTACTAAAAATATGACACCTTTCTTTTGTTGGGGATTCAGATTTAAGAAAGGTTTTGTGATGGGATTTCTAAGAATATTTCCAATTTGTTTTTAGGCTGCGAAAGAAAAATCTCATACTCTATTTCTTCAGTTCTTGTAGTATTTATCTCTTTTTTGGTAAATAATCAACGTAACAATTTTGAATCCGAAATTCGGCTCAGTTCTCTGTAGGAAGGGAATATGATAATGTTTACGGATTAAAGCCGATTAATAGCCAAAAATCACAAGGTTTTTAGATGTTATTATGTTATATTTCTTCAAACTTGGGAAGGGAACAATGAGTAAATGAACGTTTGAGTTTTTTAACAAGTTTTTTTTTTTTGTATGGTATATGGGATATGATAACTTAAGGAGACGTAAGAAGATTTGGAACTATTTTTATAATAAACGGTGGTGTGAAATTATTTTCTCCTTTTATATTAAGGAAACCCAGTTCATTTAGTGTTTAGTACTCATTATTAGGCCCGTGGAATTACATATTGTTCGAAAATTCCCTTTGTTAAACGGTGAAATAAAATTAATGTATCGCCTATCATTGGAATTATTTGTAATTACATTTATGTGTTATATCTATATAAGCCACAATCCAACATAGCTGAAATGTCTCGCTCACTCGAGGTGAAACCTCCAGAAGCTTCAACAATTTTAAATCCAAATAGCTTCTATTTATTAGCTTGATTTGTTTTTGTATCAGTCACATTAAGGAAAATCTTGTTGAAGATATTGAATCATTCTATGTTACCATTACTTTTATAAATATATATATATAACATTTAAATAATTCTGCATTACTCTTCTGAAGAAACAATAGCGCGTGTTGGAAACAATTAGATATAGATCTCTGCAGCATCAATTTGTAGCTTCCATCGCAAAAATCCAATTTTTCCACTTGATCTATGTATTCTTTTCGATTGAATAATCTAAAGGTTTCAAAAATCTCTCTCTAAATCTTATTCTTAATAAAATATTTTGAACTGTGATCGAAGTAATTTATATATTTCCCAAACAAATATATGATGTTCGTTTTGGCACGAATTGTATAAAGATTCACTAACAAAGTTGGAATTAAATTGTTTCTATTAAAGAGATCCCAACAATTCTGTAGTTGACAACCGAGAACTTAACAACATGTCAGAGTGTTTTTTTCTTTGTTTGTTTCCTACGTCTTTCTGAGGAGACCTCTTTCATTGTGACAAGGATTCAGAGGAGGTATGTCTCTTGTTGTTTCATAGAGGAACAATTGAATGTGTTTAGAGAGAGTAGAAATAAGTACGTGTCTCTCTATTAATATATTGTTTTTCCTGAATGACGACGTTTTTAGAATATGGACGCTTTCTTCTCTTTAGTTTAAAATTTAATCTTTAAAAGGATTAAATATTTAGGTAAAAAATCTTCAAAGTGTTTCAAATACGTTTTTTTAATAGTGTAACACAACTCTTTATTTGTTTATATATATTTTTTTAACGAAAAAACCTATCTATTATTAAAAATGCATCAAAGCAATGCTTTTTAAATATATAAACCCTACCTGAATATGTGAAATAAAAAAAACAAATTCTCAAAAATGTTAAGGAATGGTCTTTTGTATTAATTTAATGCACAAAAAAACCTTGAAAGTAATTTACAGTTTCTTGTAGAATTCATGATAACTACCTAGTTATTGGTTAAAATTCAATAAAGTTCAAAATCAAAATTATAAAAATAAATTAAATGAGGGTGATACACTAATAAATATATAAGCATATATGTAGAATTTAAAACAGCGCGTTCTGCGTAAATTGTAAGGTTGTCCCAAAAGTGCGTGAACACTTACAGAAATTGAAATATCAAATATTATGCGCCATAATATTACTCTTCGTTATGTATAATGTCTTTGTACTATGTATAAAGTAATTGTTTTTTGTATTATTATGTATTCGCGGTAATAATAATATTCGCCAAGTAATAAGAAAAACACAATGTTTAAAATAAAACACGAACTTTTGGGACAACCTTATACATACAAAATTGCATTGTTATGATGCGTCTTTATAACAGGGAGAGTCGTTCTATCGATAATGAGAGAATAACTCATATCGCCTATTTCAAAATATTGTATATTTACTTCTATAGATAGAGAGCCTTCGAGGGGGATAAATCAATGCTTCAAAATAAACATCCAAGAGAGCAGAGTGCTACAAAATCAGGAAGGGTGGAAGTCTTAGTGCGCGTTTACGAGTATGTCTATGGAGCCATAGATCTTATTGCTCAGTAACTCATCCTACAGAATCTCTTTCCCAACTAAAATTTTACAATTTTCCTACCGTCCCCATATTCTCATATTTGAAAACGTAGTTCTTCACAATTCAGACGGTTGAATGCACAGAAATATTTTTAAATTTGTATAATAAGATTTTGTTATGATTATTTACGATGTTTTTAAACCAAGAGCTGTCTCACGATTGTAATTTTCATAACTAAAATCAACATTAGCACAATTTTAGTAGAAACATATTGATTCATATCAAAATTAATATAATATTATTTTTACTTATCTCTTAGTAAATATGATTAAATTATTTGATTTTATTTGTTTTTATACTCTCTCTCTCTCTTTTTATTAAATTTAAAATCTGAGGATAAGTTTTTAATTTGATATTCGCATTCCTCCTTCTCCCCACACACAATCTTTAATTATAAATATTTACATAAAATTATTAGACCACGAATATTTGTAAAGTTTTCTAATTATATTTTATAAAATTAATCAAAGTTGGAAATAGATAGGTAGTCTTTTTTTAGATTAATATCCTCATTGGAAAACCTCTGCTTCTATTTATATTTGTAGCTTTCTATAATGCTTGATCATAAGTGTGCGCGCTGTATATAGGAAAATATTTCATTCATTTTTAGTTGTGAAACAATTTGAGTAGGTAGTACTAATGGATTTCATTTTTATGTAACTTTGTTTTTTGCAATGGCCTTATAGAACAACTTCGTGAGAATTTCTACCATCGTATTTATATAATTTATTTATGATACAATAGCGCTCCATCTGTTATGAGAATTCGAAACTATTATAAATTCGTATGATTCTTTTGAAAATTAAGCAATTTTCTACTGCCCTCACTACAATGAAAAATTAATGGGAGTGCCTGACTCATCAGTGGTGAATCTTCCCAGCGGTTTCGCCAGCATAATCTACCGTACCGCTGTTATATAGCATTTTTCGATTTTCCTTTATACCGATACTGAGGCTGGCTCTTGGAGAAGCTTAGGTCCTTATTTCATTCAAAATACCATTTCGAAGAGGTCAACGTCATTATCGGCATAAAGATAAAAATCGAAAAATGCAACATTACAGCGGTATGGAAGATTAAACTGGCGAAACCGCTGAGAGAATTCACCACAGCCAGGCCCTCCCATTAATTTTCATTGCAGTAAAGGCAGTAGAATGTACGCCTTAATCATTTTATACAGATTTATGTGCATATAATATGCCGTGCGCCTTTCTAAAACCTTCTGGTGCCTTCACCATGCGCGGCTCATTGAATTTTTATTGTCGTGTCATGCGCACTGGCAGAGATACTACATATTGGGCTATTTTCGAGGCATTTCAAAGTTTGTATTTTTTATTTATTCATTTATATAAGACTTCAGTTATTTTTGAAATTTTGACATGAGCATACTCTAATATCTCCGTCGTAAGTGTGACGGGTTAATATTCAAGCTATTAAATATATGTATTTTTTGTCAACTTGACCAGAAATCTGTCTATTTTTTAAATGAGAGTTATTTTTCGAAAATGGTCGGTGATATTGAATATTGGAGATGAATAATTTTGATACTTATCCAGTATATTATCATTTACCCCAATTAAGCAATAATAATTGCTAAAATACCATAATAAATTTATTATCTTAGCTCATAAGAAAATTGAACTATTTTTGACGCGTATGATTCTTTAAAAAAATCAATTTTCTATTGCCCTTACTGCAATGATAAAAGAAGCATACGATCCAAAAATAGTTCAAATTTCTTATGACAGATGGCGCGTTAATGCATCATATCTTAACACATATATCATAGTTTCTATTGCATCATATTTATTAGTTAACCTAGCTTATTAAAAGACCTTAGTCATACTAATGTGATATTAAGATTACATTTTGACAAGCCACCGTCCACAGCGAGGTTTAATAAATGCTACTTAAATATTCAACTCAACCTAAATTTTGCGTCGTTAATTATTAGGGTAGAGAACTTCCATACTCGTTTTAAATTTTGAATATTAAAGAAATTAAAACGCAATATCAATGGAATTTATTTATTAATATAAATTAGACAAATCGTATTACTATATGTTCACGCAAGCTTATATCCATAAACTTCACCATATTATATAAAAGAACGTAAAATATAATAGAATGGGTTTAATGAAATGTATGTATTCAATGCTATATTCTACCAAGTTAATCGAGGTTCAGGATATTGAATAAGAAATCTCCTGAGAAGGACGAACTAATGAACAGAGCTGAACAAAGAAAAGAATTTCCATTTAAATAGCCGAGGTAAATGGTGTCGTATATGAGTAATAACTTTCTTACGTGTCGTTTTCCCTCCTCGCACGTTGAACGATTCAATTGTCATCCATGTTCTATATGTCGTGGGGCCATCTTCACTTATACTTGGCTCAGAGACACATAGGTTCTAGGTCGGAACTATCGACAGGATAGTATAGTTTTAAATAACCTATAATTTTTATTAGGTTCATTTCAAATTATGTATTTATAATATTTCAGATTTTGTTCTCTTCATAATTATAATAAATAAATGTGAAGTTTCGGCTTAAAATGTCGCTAGCGCGAAGTATCTCGTCTCATACCACGCGAGAACGGTGGTGAAGGGAAAATAATAGGATAAATTTCCGATTAAAAAAATAACTAAGAAATATAACGGTTAAATGGCTAGAAGTTAGTGACCTTGTTGCAAAACTTTCCATTTTTATCAATAAGAGCCAGAGAATGAAACTTGTATTATTTTTGGTCTTCTTTTTGTTATTAATATTTTATTAATAAATGAGCCAAATATAATTATTATTTATATTTATTACATAACTTTTTACAGGGAGCATCACCTTGTTTCCTTTTTATCAACAAAAAACACAAACATAAAAATTGATGATGATCCACTCACAGAATATTTCTTAATACTTATTCATAGGAATGGATCAAAATATTAAAGCTTAAACACATTATATAACACCTCCCCCTTAAGTTAAAAGGTTAGTCTCACGGGCGGTTTCACCACTCTGCCAGTCATTGTAATGTAGGGCCTTGAAGTTCCACCTTTCCCCCTGCAGTTCTTGAGAATCTTGTTGGAGTTCCACCTCACATGAAGAAGGGTCTTGTACTGAAGACTCAGGTAAATCCACTTAGGTTACCTCCGGGATATTTTCTTCACATTCTCTGGAAACCTTATGTTTATAATTCGGAGCCAAATTAATTTTGTTTCTTCTCAATTGTCCTTTTGGAGACTTTACTAAATAGAATCTCGGCTTGTCTGCTCTGCCTATGTAGTTCCAGGAACTTTTAGATCTCTGATCCACACTCGATCTCCGAAATCAAACTTTTTCTGACTTCGAACTTTCCAATGATTGTTGTAACTTCTTCTGTTCCTCTCTCTGTATTAATGTATTTTTTTGATTAAGAAGTCCTTGGTTGACAAGAGTAACCTTAAGAATATCAGGATGAGTAGGAAGATCAGTTCTTAATTTTCTTCCCATCAGCAATCCAGATGGACTGAACCCATTTTCCAAAGGGGTAGTTCTGTAAGTTAGAAGTCCCAGATAAGGATCCTGTGATTTCTTCAATCTTGCCTTGATTATCTTCACAGCACTTTCTGCCATTCCATTACTTTGGAGGTATTTAGGGCTGTTCGTGATGTGTCTAAATCCGTACCTTTTTTCAAAATTCTGGAACAAATAGCTTTTAAATTGTGGACCATTATCCGGCCTTACAAGTTCTGGTATTCCATGTCGTGCGAAAATAGACTTGGTATGCAAGAACACAGTTTCTGCTGATAAATTATCCAATCTACTAAATTCTGGGTAACGAGAATAATAATCATTTATTACCAAAAAGTGTTTTCTCTCAAATTGGCAAAGATCCATCGCAACCTCCTTCCATGGTCTATCTGGGAAGTCAGTCATGATAATTGGTTCTTTCCTTGAACTGCTTTCTTTGATGCATTCATTACAGTTTAGAACCATCTGTTCAACGTCTTTGTAGGACTTTGGCCAATAAACACCTACTCGCATTCTTCTTCTGCATTTAGTAACTCCTTGATGACCCTCATGTATGCGGCTAAGTATCTCGGATCTTAAAGATCCTGGGACCACATATCCGCTTCCTTTCATCAGAAGGTTATTTATAATTATTAGGTCATTCCGTACATGCCAAAATTCGACTTCCTTTTGGGAAAGTTTACTTTTATTCGGCCAGTAATCTTGAACATAACTTTTCACTCTTTGGATTGTAGGATCTTTACTCTGATGAACAGCAATTTCTTTATTCCACTTATCAGAAACATCAGAATGAAGTTTCATATTATTGATGAAGGCCAAGATTTCTTCCTGTAGTTCTTCCTTGCCAATCTTACTCCTAGGGGCATGGGAAATAACATCTGCCAGAATGTCCTCCTTTCCAGGAATATATTTGATTTTGAAGGAGTACCGCATCATGCGTAACTTCATTCTTTGTATTCTTGGAGACAAATCATCCACTGCTTTGGTTGAAAATATAAAAATAAGTGGTTTATGATCTGTTTCTAGCTCAACTTCTAGACCTATGATATACTTATTAAATTTATCCATAGCGCGCGCGCCCAAGTAAGAGCTAAGGCCTCTTTTTCAATTTGAGCATATTTACGCTCTGTTTCCGACAATGATCTAGATGCATATGCAATATAATCTGCCTTTGATTCTTTCTATTTATTTGACTGAGGTATGCTTCTAAACCAAAGGCAGACGCATCAGCCGTAATGAATGTTTTGTAGCTGGGATTGTACATAGCCAGATTAGGGAATGATGAAAGTATTTTTCAAGGTTTCAAAAGCTTTCACTTGATTGTCTTCCCAGAACCAATCTTTTTTTCTTCAGTAATGAATATAAGGGATGAGCTCTTTCTGCCAAAGATGGAATAAATCTAGAGAGATAATTTATCATTCCTAGGAATCTTTTCAGTTCAGTAACATTTTGAGAAGATGGCATTTCAATAATTGTCCTTATCTTTTTCTCATCTGGCTTTAGTCCATCAGGTCGAATTTGGTGTCCCAAAAACTCAATTTTGGAGAAGAGAATACACATTTCTTTTCATTAAGTGTCAATCCTGTCTCCTTCAGTTTGATAAGGACTTGTTTCAGTCTTCCATAATGTTCCTGCTGATTGGATCCACAAACTATGGTATCATCTAGATGATACATTGAGCCTTCGATATCTCCTAAAACCTCACTCATTCTTTTTTGCAAATGTTCTGGTGCGCTATAAAGTACAAATGGAAGTAGACAAAATCAATACCGTCCAAAAGGTGTCGAGAATGTTGTAAAGTCTTTTGACTTATCATCCAAAGGTATTTGCCAAAATCCTGAATTAGCTTCTAATTTTGAGAACACTTTACCATTGCTTAACTGGCTCAAAGTTTCTTCTAGGATAGGAATTTGATATCGTTCTCTTTTTATTTTCTCATTCAATTTGGTGAGGTCAACGCATATTCGAATTTCGTTATTCCTTTTAGGCACAATCACCATTGGTGAGCACCAATCCGTTGCATGATCAACTTTTTCAATTACTCCTTGCTGCTCCATTTCTTTGAGCTTCTGTTTTGTTTTATTCATTAATGGGAATGGAATTCGCCTAGGAGTATGAATTGGATATGGTTGTGCCTGATCATTCAATTCAATTTTATATGGCTTTATTTAGTTTTCCAAGCCCAGAAAACAATTCAGGATAATCCTTCAAAGGATCCATTAATGGATTAGAATTGACATGTGATAGTCTTTGGATGAATTCCAACTCTTCACTAGCTTTTGCACTCAACAGTGACACATGCAAAATTTTGACTACATAAATTTCTTCATGAGAAACTTTACCATTCGCTTCAAGAGAATATTTCCTAAAACTGGAATCGCCACTCCTGCAGCATAAAGCCTCTTCTGTGTTTTCCCAAGTTGATGCGAAAAGATTTGCTTGAAGCAATTTTCTGGCATTACAGAAACATCAGCGCCAGTATCAATCTTAAATGACATTATTCTTTTGTGTACAGCCACTTTACAATTCCATCTTTCATCTGAAGAAATTTGATCTATGCAAAAATTTTCAAGAAAATTATCATTATCATCTTTTGAGGTGACTTGTGAAACCAATTTTGTTTTTGTTTTGTGTGCATTGTTTCATGAAATGTCCTTTTTTAAACATCTTCTACATGTAGCATTAAATGCTGGACAATGCTCAAATTTATGAAATGTTGGTGAGCCACATCTGGTGCATGCTTTAGCCCCTTCTCCTTGATACCATGCTTTACTGTTGCTTGGTATGCTACTTTCATCATGCTTAAGGTTAGATCCTTTTATTTTACTGAAATTGCCTTTATTTTGCTTTTTCACAAAATTAACATTTGTTTCTGCCAATAAATCATCTCTCAGTGATTTTTGTTGCATTCTAACTGCCTCTGTTTGTTTGGAAATTTCAATTAGGTATTAACTAATTTTCAGATAAGGCCAAATTTCTTACGCCAACTACCAGTCTATCTCTGATTAATTCTTCTTTTAACTCTCCATAACTACACCTTTCTGAAAGAACAAACAAATCTCTTATGTAATCCTGCAGAGATTCTCCCTCACTTTGGGAACGTTTATTGAATTGGGCTCTATCAAAAATAATGTTTCTTCTTCCAATAAAATACTGACCAAATTTGTCTAAAAACACATTATATTTTGCTGAATCAGCAGTTGAGCCTAAAAGACAGGTAAATGTCATCGGCTTCATCGCCCAATAGATATATAAGCATATTTACCTGCTCGCTTTCATCTTTGGCATTTAAGCCTGTTGCGATCCTATAACGTTCAAAACGTCTTGCTCACGTAATCCTTTCTTCTGGACATTTAAAATTGAATTTTTCAGAGGCGGCGCAATGTTATTAAACATTTCAAAATTATGTTAATTTTATAATTCCTTTGAATTAATTTAACCTAAGTATAAACATTTGTTAATAGGCTTACCGTTCTTTTTGCCGTTGTGAACGCTGCCACCATGAATTGTTTTTGGCATTCCTTTATTTATTAATATTTTATTAATAAATGAGCCAATATAATTATTAGTTATATTTATTACATAACATTTTACAGGGAGCATTACCTTGTTTACTATTAACAATAAAGAACAAAATAACATAAAATTTGATGATGATCCACTCACAGAGTATTTCTTAATACTTATTCATAGAAATAGATCATAATATTAAAGTTTAAACACATTATATAACAAAACTCTCGCATTATACAAGTATATGCTTGTGATTTCTATAATCATAAGTTTGGATCGTTTTACACTCAGAACCTTGCTACTTGAGTTTACAGTAAACCAACTGGGCAAGGCAACTTGAAAGTGTAAAATTCAAATTCTTCTTAATGTGTGGGCAAACAGTATAAGCAGTCGTAAGGCCATTCCCTATATACCCGAGCCTTTACCGCGTGTGTATAGCTGCGATAAGCAACGCTACATAATTAGCAGGCCCCAAAATAATTCTCGTATTTACTAAATATTTTTATCTTTATTTAGAAATAATGACTTGAATCAGTTTTTATTAGAGAATCTCTCAGTGAAAAAGGTTTTTCTGATGTCATCAAGTCAACAAAAACTCTCAAGAGAAATCCTAATTAATAGAACATATGACAAACTATATAAATATATATATTTTACTTTTAAATGTGTATATGTGTGAAAAAATCAGTCTTTCTTCTCCTTTTTTCTCTTCTCTAACGTTAAAATCCATACGTTAAAATTCTGAAATGTTCAAAAGTATTTTCACACACAATACTATTACCCATCACAAAAACGCAAATTATTAAATAAAAATAAATATCAAATACTTTAAATATGTGAAGTTCACATATTTTAATAGAATCGTTATTATCAGAAAATTCTACATCATCTTTAAAGGGACCTCGAAATCATTTTGAACCTTACATAGGATGGTTGTGTAGTCATGTACGTTTGAACAGTCGGCAAATCCTCCAGACTTCTTTTCTTGTACAAATCCAAATATTGCCAGCACCTGTACGTTTACACCTTTTTCTCTAATAGCCCGCAGCAAAACATTACCAACCATAATTATCATGCACCTGGTTAAAATGGGAAAAACAAAAAAAAAGTAGAAAGCTTAACTACTAGTGTTTATTTTAACCAGGTTATTTCTCCATTTGTTGTTGCCTCTGTATTGCGCTTTAACAGTAAGGCACATTTATCTGCCCAGCCGGCAACCTGTGCTTCCACGGCAAGTGCAGCTACTACTGTGACACGGCTCACGCTGTCTGTGGCCGCCCCGACACCCTGGAGGGCAGCATGGCCGCAATGCTCCCGCCAAAGTCAGTGGCCAAACGTAAGGCCTGGAGACATCCCTGGAGGCGGTCCTACCACAAGCGACGTAAGGCCGCGTGGGAAACTGACGGCACGTACTGCGAGCGGGTTCGGTCGGCGCCGCCTTACGACCAGGGCAGGCGGATGGCGGATCTCATAGACATGGCCGTCCTCGACTTCCTGATTGGTAGGTGGTGCCTTGATCTGTTTCTCTCTGTCTATCTATATCTTGAGGATAAATATTGTCTGGCTAGCACTCATGTTTGTTGTTTAATGGCGCTTTGGCTATCCTTATATCTATAAAAATTAAATACAAAATCGATGTTTGTTATCGCGTTGCGCAAATTCTACAGAATATATCATTATGAAATTTCGCATGTAGGTGGCTGAAGATTCCGTTTAACATATAGGCTATTCAAAAAACTAAAAAGGTTAATGTGCTTTTTTGAAAGTGTAAAACCAAAAAGTCTTAGTTCCAGCCTTTTACCGCTTGGCGCCACACTGGTCGCGACGATAAATAAATTTGATTGGTTAACAATTTTACACGTTGTTTGTTTAAAGTATGAATTTTAGTTTGTTTACACGATGAATATTTTTGAAAGGTAAGATTATATATGTCGAATCCTGTCGACTTTCTTTCTTTAGCTGTGTAATTTCGGTAGTCTGGTCTGTTGTATTGAGTCGTGGGAAAAGATTATGATTGCGCAGTCGTGATGGTGGTGAATTGTAAGGCCCACAGAGACGAATCACAGGGGAATCCGAGGCATCAGAGAAAGGGAACGAAGAGACCAAGTTGCGGCCGGCGGGCCATCCACTAACGATCTGCCTGCTGCTGCTGTCCGCTATCTGGCATCTACTGAACTGACTGACTGCGGGGCAAGCTCTTTTTATATGCTCAAGTCTTACATCACCGGACGTCTGACGCCATGGCGTCGACAGGGCGCTTGACCTTATTTGGCTGCGGGTAAGCTCTGTTACGTCATTTTATTGGCGCCGCGTTGACGCGACGGTTGACCTCATGGCTGCGGGATAAGCCCTTTTGGTTTCTACGTTCCCTCTAGATGTACCTCTGTATTTTATTGAACACACAAAAACGATACATACAAAGTTAAATTGATTTAAAAAGGATTGGGTACAAGGATTAAAAGACCAAATTAGAGTAGGGGGTGTAAGAAGAGGTCGTGAATATTTACACAGGTGTTTAGGATTCTTAAATTACCACATATATATATATTGTGAATAAGGTGTGAGTTTGTGAATAATTTTAATCGATCGTTATCAAATTCATACGCCCCCGGAACCTGGGTTAATTAAAACTGTATTGTGAAATTTCGCGCGTAGGTAGCTGAGGTTTTGGTTTAGCATTTAGGCTAAAAGTACAAAAATTGCATTTCGAATAACCTTTTTTTTCCTTTTTAGAAGGTATGATTTTATTTAGTTATATTAGTTATTTATTAATATGTTTCAAATTAAATTAATTGGAAATATTATTTATTTCGCAGCTTATTCATATTATATTGTGACGATGCAATTTTTGCTTTGTTTAATTTTAATTAGTGTAAATATAACGATCTACATTTTTTAAGATAAAGTTTACTATTTGATTCTCATAAGAAATATTCCTATTTTAAGACAAATTGAGATTTAGAACAGTATTCTATTTTTTTTTTCTTTCTTATATTTAGAGTAAGTATAAATTTTATTGAAGTTGTAAAAAGTATATTTATTGGAAAGAAAGGTATGTTTTTTCTATATAACTTGCTACGTATATTTTACTATATGTTTGTTCCATGTAATATTGTATGCTCTAATAGCGTTTATATTGTAAGCAGCAGCTATACATTTTAGGAAACTGCTTTTTTTTTTAAGGGTAGGCTCAAATTATTTTTCTGTCATTGTTTAGGTAGGGTTTATATTTATATGCTTAACAATATAACTGCTCATATATATCTATATGGTACAACCATATTTTTGAATATATGTGTTTAGATATATAGATGAAAATATACTCATATTTAAATAAAGAAATATACAATCAGCAATCTGACCAATGAGGGAGCCAGAATATGTTCTACTCATATTTATTGTGCAGATTTTTTCAGCAAATTATACTTTCTTAAAAATATTCTTCCATTTGATTTTTTTAGTCAGTCAAAAAAAAAAAATTGGAACACCATTTCGCTCACATTTAATTTAATAAACACTTCATGTATGATTTTTAGAATTACATTATTTTTAGGCATATTATAAAAAAATTATGTTAGCAAGACATGGAATGTTGTTAAGTTAATGTACTGTTAAAAAAAATACCAACCCATGAAGCGTTAGCTCCAGTCTTTTACCGCTGGGGGCAGCACTGCTAGAGCTAATAAATGATTTCGATTGGTGCATACTTTTACATGATGTTTGTTTTTAGACTAAATTTATTCAAATCAAGATAGCCTTTTTTCATGCTTTTGAAAGTTAAGATTATATTTTTAACGTTTTATAATACTTTTCAAATTAAAGTCTTTGGAAATAATATTGCTTTTTCCCATCCTACAGGTCAACATTACACTGCAACATGCTATCGTAACTCTGGCTTTTGGCATTGATATTTATGTATTATGAAAGTACTGTTTGCTACCTTAATCTCTGGAGAGATTATAATGTATCTACAGATCCATCATGTGGATATCACACCATAGTAAAAAATAACGCATGTAGCTGGTATCAAAATTTGTGCCCTGTGTTAAGCTAGCGTTCAAAATTTATCTTTTTTAAAAAGATATTTCAATTGTTGGCCTCATTTTCACATGTTACTGACCCATAACGCTGATCCATATAGGGTTAATTAATAACTCATTTGACATTTGACTTTTATTCAAGGTCTTGGAAATATATATATACCTTTTTAGGTAAAAAAATTGAAGTATATTTTGAAATATAGATAAGAATCACAAGAAAGCAAGACCAAATCCAAATAAATAAATTATGCGTGGTTTCAGTAACAGTATTGTTACCATCTTCAGACAAAGGTACTTAATACATTCAGTAATTTTGTCTTAATAAGGTAACAATGCTGTTACTGAAACATCACACATTATTCGTTTATTTTTATTTGGTCTTGCATTTTTGGTATTTTTAAAATTGTCCTTGCCTATTAGAAAATGATGCAAATTTCCTTTTTTTTTTATTTACCATTTTAAAAGTACATTCTTTTGTTAAAATATCCAAATTCCCACACTTTTCTAAAACTGCCAACAATATCCTAATAAAAATTCATCCAAGTCCGGGTATTTTAGTATTACAGATATATTACATTTATAAAAGTTGCTTACCTATTTAGAAATGTAAGTGCCGGATTAGATGCCCTTAAAAATGTTTAATCTGGCTGTTTCTTCTTGAACAGCCGAGAGTGAAGTGGAGAAAGTGAAATTTTCAGGTTGAGAGGACCATTTTCCTTAATTCACACTAATCATTAGTTTTTTTTTCTTTCATTTTTTAGATGCCAAAGCCCAGTTTGGATACTTGCACTCACTGGAGGGGTTGGACTTTTTCAAGAGTCAGGAGCCATTGGGGAATTTTTTTTTCAGAACAAAGTGCCCAAAGCTGGATTCAATGATCCCGGGTTTTTAAAAATCAACAGTTCAGACCACTTCTCCAAAACAGCACTCTATTCATTAGTGGGGTTTGTGATATTGATCTTATATTTCAGATTCTTTTTACCAGCATTTTCAATTTTGATATTTGCGGTTTATCTCCATTGTGCTGAAATAAAAAAAATTCATTACTATAAGTTTTAAAACAGTTGGGGGCTCTATTCATTCATGAGTAAACCCCACTCGAACAATACCCGGGCGAAGCCGGGTCCAGTCGGCTAGTATCTATATATGTTAGAGAGATTATGAATAAATATAAAATAGAAATAAAACATTGCTGACATTTTGCCTTTGCCTATACATGATTGACAAGATTATGTCTAGATACGTTTCAAGTAGATACAGTTTGCCAAGGTCGATACTACAAATAAACTAATAGTCCGAGCCGATATAACTACCTATACAATATCTACCTATAATACCTTTTTATATTCGCTTCTTTTAGAATATCTGAGATTTGTCACTTATTTATTATTAAATTTGTTCACGTAAAGAATTTTGATATATTTTTCTATTATATAAACAGATTATATCATAGAAGAAGAAACGCACACGTTAGTTTATATTTAAGCATTCTTTGAAATATGTCTATTGAGCCAGATGATTTCACTATTTTATCTTTTTATTTCAGCCATGTTCTACTTGCATCATAATGATACTGATTATTTGGCTATATACGCAGATATATGGATTATTAAAATGATTTAAAATAATGCTGAAAACATCCCATTGCGGACATTTGAGTAACAATTAATATTGTTAATTGTTAACACTATATACTTAGTACAAGGCTTAGAGCCGTATTTACAAAATCGGATTTTCTGTCTCACTTTATTTATTATAGCTTTGTACATTTTTTATTTAATATTTTCTACTTCGGTTCGTTTTCAATAAGATAAAGACTATCTAGCTTCAAATATTTTTTACTGAATTAAATTATTACCATGTTATATTATTTTCTTTATTTATGTTATTTATACTCTATTTTTAGGTGTCAAAATCAGAATAGGCCACTTAGAGGAACATTGTTACTGGAATATCAATAAGACCAAAATAATAAAATGCACTAAATAAGACACAGGTAGGAAGGCCTGGACGACAGGAAACTATCTAAATTACATCATTTAAATACCTTGACCGCTTAAGCTTCTCAGGTGGGAAAGGTAAGAAGATGTTAAGGCAAAAATAGCCGAAAGGAAAAAAATATTCAACTTGAAGTCTTTTAACACACAAACACCAAATCCATGTTTCCAAAACTAAAAAAAGTATTTTATCGAAAGTGTAATTACCAGTTTGCGTAAATAATCTTCTAGGTAAACCTGAAATATTATATAGAGAGAGGATTGGTGAACGAATAAACTGAGCTTCCATATTGTGGCGAAGAAATAATTTATTATTTAATTTAATTATTCAACGAAAATATTTGAAACAGATTTAAAATTTTACATTTGTTATATAAATCATAATTTAGTTGCCTAGCTTGCTTGCTCGATATTCTCTAGCTGTAGATAGTGGGGTTGATTTTTTAATAATTGTCGACTAGCCGCCGTGACGTCATCAATAAATACTTTCACACCTTCAGATATACAAAGACTTGTCATCTACGCTACAATATTATGATTATTAAATTTATCATATGTTTTAATAAATTTAATACTTGTTATTATATACTAAATAGACCTTTGTGTTCAAAAATTTTCAATTGCAAATTCATATAAGCACTGCTATTACTTCTAAATGTAGAATCTTCACGAAAGATGAAGCGTATAAATTATATTTACTTTTAAGTAATAAACTAGTAAATACTTTATTAGAATATATATCATGAGAGATTTCTTAAAAGATTATAAAATTTATAAAATTATTTTCAAAGATTAGTAATGAGAACCTGTTTTATGAGCTATCATTTATGTATAGATAATAACAAACGTAAGTGTGCACTTAAAAAGTTAACTATTTTATTAAATTTATATTATTATGAATAAAGGGAGTAATATTTAATTGTTTCTTCACCTCAACACACACAAGAGTATATACAGGATGTTATATTTTTTAATTAAAAATGATTTATTAATGTTTGTACAACTTATTGTTTTCTATGTTTAAGCCTTGACGTTTAGCAACAGCCCTGCATCGATGTTTCCAAGAAATAAGACTTCGTTCTAGAATATTTTTATCAAGACCATCCCAACAGTCTGTAACAACTTTCCAGAAACCCTTTAGCGTCTTCGGTTTTCTATATCTAAGAGCAGTTTTCAGCAAACCAAAAACACAAAATTCTTAAGGAGTTAAATCTGGAGTTTTGCAGGGATGTGCTTAAAAGGGATGTACGAAATGCCGGTTTCATCCCTCTTTTCGTCCAGGTATTGACGTGTTGAACGCGATGTAAGACTCGTGGCTTATCCTGGTGCAGCCACACGGTTCTAGAGTCACTTGGATACAAACACGGGACCTTATTGTCGAATAATGGGTCTAATATACGTTTTTGGTAGATTTGCGAATTTATCTTGACATTTGGGTCCACCTTCTTTATTGGAAGCTTCCCATTGTAGAAGAAACCTGCAACGATCATGAAGCCCTTTGAGAAACTTTCCTTGCATTGCTTGACATAATTCTGAAAGCTGTTTATTTGAGAGTTAGCGTAGTAAATGGCACAGGGTTGGTTGCTATCATTGAGGTAAACCCATGCCTTGTCCAGTGTAACAACATTCTTCCAATTTTCACGTGCCAGGTACTTTTCATAATGGTGCGGCTTGAGGACATTGAACCTTCGCCTTTTTATGTATTTTTAAGCCGATTTTTCTTAATAATACGGTTAACGGTAGAAATGGTACCTTGGTTATTGTGAAAATGTTCTTTTAAGAAAGTGGATCCTCTCTGACAATCATTTCTTTCATTTTTCTTTCAGTTGGAGTTCAAGGTTTTATCAGTTACCTTTTTTCAAAGGAATTATCTCACTTGATTTCAGAGATATAGAGTTTTTCTTTGGTTTCCTTTATTATGTGTGACTCTGATTGTGAACTTAGTAATATCAATATATTATTTTCTTTCATAATTTTAATAATTTGGGTAAACGAGTATTTATTATTGGAAAGCCTGAAAACGTAAACCTTTACAAAATCACTTATAATTTTTGGCATTTCGAATATTTAAATATAGTTTTTCGATGAAATATAAATTAATGTTTGTTCTTCCGAATAAATATAACATCACGCGAATCGCGTGCTTGTTTCGCGAGATACAGCGTTCCAAAATCGTTATTTAAAATGGAATACCCTCTGTATATATAAATAATTCTATATTATCATTTTTAAATAATATTATTAATATGAATATAATTTGAGCTATGAGTAATAAAAAAGGTCTAAAATATAAAAAAACAATGGCATATTTAAAATGCAAAGTGCTTAAACAAAATTAATAATAAACACCTATACAACATTTAAAAAAAAAACAGAAAGGAAAGACGAGCCCATGCATATTTTAAAAAGTCTCCGAGATATGAGGACGCTAAAAGCTGAGGCGTCCATTTCATCTAATTAAATCCTCCTTCAGGACTCTCCACTTTTTACCTCGGATTGATTAACCCCGGGATCTTCTGCTAATTTGTTTGCCTTAGATCTGATTTGCTGGTCTAATGTTGTTAGACTTATCTCACGGGGAGAATTAAAATTCATTGGAAATTTTGGTAACTACGAAAATGGACGGACTTGTAGCTTCTATCATTTGCTAATTATTTTCAGAACTCTCTATATATTATCTTTTTGTAATATATTTTTAAATATTTATACTATTTCCTAACTTTTGAATAAATTGATTATAAAGAAAAAAATAGGAATGCTTAATCTATAAATCAACAAATCAATTTAAGAGTATATTTCTTCATTTTAAATTAGGGAATGGCACCTATCTCAATATCCCACCTTTTCATTTTATTTAGAGTAACATGCAAGTACATGAAATGAACATTCAAAGGTTGGACCTAGATTTAGATATCAGTTAATTATATGTATATATGGTAATTTGAGCCAACAACCCCATATTGTATATAACTTATAACAAGAATTTAATGTTGTATAATAGAAACACATCTGTAAATGATTATACGCATTATTGGCATGTTCATTACATCATCATATGTAATGTACTTTGTACAAACTGAGGATAAATAAATAAAACTCTGTAATAGATTAAGAGTTGAGCTGAAGCAAGAGATAGAAGTCATAACATCTAAAGATAGATTAGAAACTGTCAGGACGGCGCCAGTGTACAGTTTCGCCAGACGATCCACGCCCCTGTCGCATAAGGCCCCCGTTTTAACCTATACAGTCACTTTACAGTCACGTTACCATCTGCGTGTGCCCTCGTCGGTTGTAGCCCAGGTCCACCTCATCGACCATGTAGCCCAGTAAGAACTCTTCTATCTCCATCTTTCGCTCCCAGCTCAACTTTTATCTGTTCACGGAACTTTCTTAGTGCAACTGTGTCTTCGTTTTTTGTGTATGGACATTCCCTCGACCACGACTGCCTGTACTCTGTGAGAACTTTTAAAGGTCTTACAAGGTGCAGAGAGGTACTGAAAACTTCCCATCCTGACTGTTCCTCTCGGTCAACACAGTATAGCGAGAGTTGACAGGGACTCACACCATAGTTTAAGTCGACTGGAAACCTCATCACAGTTTTAGTCGACAGGATTCTACAAGAGGCTACCACACCTTACATTACATATATTTTACGAAAGTACTGGCTATAAATAAAATATCCAATTCGAATTTCCCAGTTTAATACATTTTGAATCACAAATTCTGGAGATATCGTTTATTTAGGCTATCTATACCCCTATTACTAACAGTTAGAAATGAATGTATGTTTTCGTGAAAGATAATGCAAATTCACAAAAATAGCATATCTTTTTTTGAAAAAATCTAAATAGTTTCATTGAGAGTTATTTTGGAAGAAAAACAAATCCCATTTTTCCTCATAAAATTAAGGCTTAGCTATTAATGATAATATACTTTTCTTTAAAATTTTTTGAAAATTAAGAAGATTGGAATAGGTCGGGGTTCAGCAATCTGCGGCTCGCGAGCCACGTGCGGCTCTTTGGATGTGAAGCTACGGCTATTTATATAGTTCCATACGTAAATATTATTTACCCCAGTAATATTTATTAATGGAAAGAAAACATATTTTTTTAATTAATATTTTCGACTCATTCGACTCAAAAGGTCGCCGACCCATGGAACAGGTAGATACTGACATTTACTGTCATTTTCATAAAATAGGGAAAGATTTAGTAATAATCCTGTAAATATACAAAATTGACGTTATATATATTCTAAATTCAAATGTATCAGTGTTCAAATGTTTTATATAATCATTGTGAATATAATAATGACTTATTTATATAAACTCCTATATGGTTCTATAGGATTTCTTATAAGCCCTAAAGTAACATTATATAAAGGAAGGTGACCTTATTCGCGAGATAAACGATATCAACGGAGTTCAAACTACGTAGTGTGAATAGCACTATATGATAACGTTTGTTTATATTTTGAAACTATATTCAAATAAATGTATTTTTCTGTACTACCAAATTATAAAGTTATCGAACGTGAAATGTGTGTGAAGTCGCTTTAAGTTCTAAAGAAGTATCGTTATAAAGAGATATATGTGCCGACATATATGTATCCTCCCGCAACTTTATAATATTGTAGAAATATATATTTACAAATATACAAAATAATTTGTTTTCATTTCATAAAAACTCAGCTTATTTTTCTATCCAAGATGTTACGTTATTCATTTGTTGTTAAATCTAATGTTAAATTGGAACAAAATTATAATAAGCTGATATTAGGCTTCTAGGCATATACAATGTCATTTTAACAAATACGTCGGAGTATATTTTATATATAGATAGGAGTATTTGAATCGCAGTCGAGGTGGGTAAGGACGCTCAGAGGAGGCGGGAGCAAGGACCTGCCAGTGTTAGAAGTCCCGAGGTCCAACGGAGCTGTGAATGACGTAGCGACGGCGACGAAGAGATCTGGCCAATAACGACTGATTCCTGGGGTGTCCATAATCTTGACAGAGAGAGGACCGCGCCCTGACTCCTGATTTCTAGAATCAATAGAACAATTAAACGACCTTTCGGTATAGAAGATTTTGCGTAAGACAACGTGGTCTTGCGAAATTATTTTTTTTTATTTGAAATTTTATTCATTTTTACATCCTCATAGATAACTTCTATTCAAAACTTTTATATTATTAGGTGTACAAACACTTTGATTCTTATTTTATGATATGCACATATAATTTTAAATAAATTTGAAGAAAATAAATTTTCTTAAACAAACAGGAAAAATTTTTAGTAAACAATCAAGTTAGAAAGAAGGAATCATATATCGCCGCAACTCTTTTTTATCTCCTCCTCCCCTTATTTAATACACTGTATATAACATTGCTGATTACTGGTACTATTACTGTTATTGCATCATGTACCCTAAATTTCCGAGCGAAGAATCTGTATAGCACCAAAAGGTCTTGATAAAGCTTTTTGATATCGTTGTATATGACCCTATATTAGCTACAATCACAAGGATTATAATATCATGGCGACGTCTATATAAGAGTTGCGGCGATATATGATTCCTTCTTTCTAATTTGTCGAAATCCGCAAAACGTTTACCATGAATTACCATGAAAAACAATCAAGTATTAAATTATCATTTAGTAAAATTGAATATGATTTTAAATATATAGACGTCGCCTGGATATTCTAATCCTTGTGATTGTAGCTAATATAGGGTCATATACAACGATATCAAAAAGCTTTATCAAGACCTTTTGGTGCTATACAGATTCTTCGCTCGGAAATTTAGGGTACATGATGCAATAACAGTAATAGTACCAGTAATCAGCAATGTTATATACAGTGTATTAAATAAGGGGAGGAGGAGAAAGAAAAGGACTTAGCATAAACTTATATACAAGCAGTCGAGAACAAGCAGTTGTTTTTCTTAAAGAACAATAATTAGTTAATCGACAGAAATCTACATAATTATCACAGGCATCTATACAGTTTTATACATGGATGTATCAAGGGTAGAGGTTAGTCCAAAGTCGGAATATAATGGTACAAGGTAATAATATATTCTTTCTTGAATTATAAAGGTATCTAAGATATTATTTAGCTTTTTTGTACTCCAGGCAAAATACGGTTTCTTATATAGCTCTCGTCTAAAAGAACAATCCAATATATACTATTAAATATATACCCAGCGATTGTTTGGAATAAGCAAAAATATTTTGCCCTATTTTAAAAGTATATAAACATACAATAGATATAAAAACGAAAAAAAAAAGAATAACATTTAAGTAATTTGTAATTTTATAATGAAAATCCTAAACATACTGTTTCAGCCTTTTTTATTAACCTGAGTAAAGATTAAAAAATAGCAAATGCAACTTCAATTTTAGTTTGGGTTTTGTTAAAAATCTCTCTTGGTGGTTATATTTATATCATCAACGATAAGGTGTAGTCTTTCACATCGTACATACCATTCCTCCGTATTATTGCTTTTTTTGCAAAGATATTTAAATGTTTAAACATGAAAACGATGACCCCCTTTACTCAATATATTGTATTAGCGTACCTTCTGTTATTGTAAATTTGAACTATTTATGACGTTCATGTTTATTTTGAAATAAATCGATTTTATACTACTCCATACTGCAATGAAAAAGAATTGGATGGCTTGGCTTGTCAATGGTGAACCTTCCCAACGGCTGCGCTAGCTTAAACTTAAGTGTTCTAGAGAAATTGCTTTATCTTAAATTTCTGCCAGATATATACACACACATTGACATGATCTTATAACAGGTTATTATTAATGAGATAATTATTATTAAAGGCTCTAAAATAGATGTTATTAAAGATTGAATAAGATGCCATTAATGAACAGGTAACACCATAGTTATATCTGTGATCAATATATTATTTAAAATAGGCGATTAAGGATTAAATAACATGTGTGAGATTGAAATTGAAACAAATTATTGTTAATTACTAAATATTTTAATTAATTTATAAAAAGCATATTATAATTGACCTAATTACCCATAATTGGTGAAAATTTCATAAAAAGTTAATTATTGAAATACCGATTGAAAATCCGGATAAACTATTTGGAAACCAGCATAGAACTCTATGTAATGACATCACCTGTTCTGTTTGAATCTCTCTCAGTGTGGAACTAGGAGCTTGCGATGTGGACCCATCTCCTCGTGTATTCACGTATCGATATTTTAATCGGAGGGTGATTTCTCGGTGCCAACGGTTTATAACGTTCCGTTGTCGAAACCTCTCTTTGGAATATACATATTTCTTCCTGATAGATCTGTGTGATAACGTAAAAATAGTTTGGACTATAGAATATAATTTTAAATATTAATCCATTGATATATTCACTTTATTGGAATGATGCCTATCTTAGGATGGGCTTAAGACATGCCCTGCTTGGAGCCTCCGTCATGGCAGGAATAAAGAAAACAAGTTACAAGAGCTTTTGCGCTGACAGGCAGGAACCCAGTATAGTAGTCCCTGCACCGGTATTCCCTGAACTGCTAAACATTCTTCAACATCTTATACCTCCACATGACTTTGTTATGGGAATTTGTCTCGAAAACCTTTCCATAGCGCAGCTCCCGTTTCTAAATGATTAATTTGAGGCAGTACAGTACTATATTGTCTCTTCTCTGTCATTTTACTTTTGAAGTACTTATTTCCTTGCAGTCATGGTGATTATTGCCAAAAGGTTTCTGCCTTTGGAACTATTCACTTCGTAGTCCCTTCCCTGAAAATTATTCCCCTACCAACACCTCCTTAGCACCGATCACTCTAACTGACCCTACCCTAAAAATTCCTGTTCTGAAAGTCTCTGCCTTAGCAGTCTATTGTCATAACCTTGAATGCCTCCTCCCTTCTGTAGCATCCTTGGCTAACGGCCGTGATGTGACGCAGGGAACATGGACCGCCATCACTATGAAACCTTCAAGATATTCGGCAACGAGAGCTTCACGCTGCATCTGGACCATGGCCGAGGGTACGTTGTCCGTTGGAACAAATCTTCACACACCATCACGAACTTAGAAATCAAACATCTTTTTCTTTCTCGATCATTGATCAGATTTCGGAAAGCAAATAAAGACTATATAAACTTTCATATTTTCAATAAAAAGTTTGTTTCATATTTTCTATCTATAATGTTCAATTCTGTAAAACCTCATAGGTTATCAGTAATTTGCAAAAGAAGGGGCTAGAAACCACTTTCATGTTAACGTTGTAATTATAATTGTCCAAACTATTTATCGTCGCTGTTCACTATAAATATCAATATATGTGCGAAATTTGTAAAATAATAATATTTTAGGATATTAATTATGAAGAAAGCGGTATAAAAATATTCACTCTAACTAGACAAGATTTCCACATAGCCAAAATAGAAATTCCTATACCTACCGGTGCATTAAATTTGGATCCATAAAATGGCAAATTTGGTGTTTATTATTAGACATTGTTCCAGACGAAGAGTGGTGAAATCGATAAAGAAATTAAGAATTTCTGTCTAAAGCAGTGGCCAAGCAAATTGACCATCATTAATTACCTCTTCTTTTGAATTCGCCTTAATTTGGGAAGTTTTTCCCCTTGACATTTCACGCGGTGATAGATGAGACAGGTTAATTGCAAAGTCATTTTCTTCTGGCTTCTTCATTAATTCTCCACTATGCGTTAGCACCAACCCCTGCTTTGTTTCGCTCTAAAGTGGTCGCATGCTGTGCACTATCTACAACATTATTCTGCTCTATTACGGCCTATAGTTGGCTGCCTTATATTCTAAAAGGGCCGTATACAAGTTTTTTGAGAGTGCATTTTAAAAATTATTTTCTGCACTGTGTTTGGTCATTTAGTGGGCGTATGAATTTACTCTGTTTTGGGCCAAAGTTGAAACACGCTTTGCAGTGAATCTGGCCCAAATTTGCCCTATGTAATGCTGTTTTGGGCGTGCCTACGTTATATGTTGTGTATACTGTTTAGAGTACTTCGGAAATATTTCATATAAAGATTCAGATTTTCATATTTCTTATTCCTCGCACTTCAATGGGCAATAGTGTGGCCTTATAACTTTAGGGCTTGAATATGAGAGATAATTAAAATTTATGTAAATTAAATGTCAAAATTTGTGTTATATATTTCAATTAATACGAGGGAGGATCCTTAAATAATCGTAATTTCTTTATAAAAACACGTTCTCTTTTCAAATACAACTTTAATATTCTTTAATGTTCACTCTATTAATACTAACGCACTTGTCCTAAGCGCTCCAACCCAAAACATATTTTTTTATAGCTGCTGGAACCTGACTGACATGGCGTTTTACTTCATCAATGTCGTGAGCTAAACCTGGCAAGGAGGCAAAGCGGTATTCAGACTTGAACGCGGCATACCTTTTATTTTCGTTCAAAAGTCAGTGAACAAACGTTGCTGCCACACTTCGCATTCCAAAATAAACGATTAAAACGCGCTGATTCGTACTCCAGGATATTCAAGTTAAGTATTAGAGTTCTTCGATTGTCTTACGTTGATCTTTATTGATGAAATTACATATTTTGCCGAACTTGTTCTCGGTTCGGGCAGGTCAATGATAACAACTGGTGGTTTTCAGTGGACATTACTCCATTTTAGCCGTAAACCCAAATTATATGTAAGCTCTTTGCATCATCTCAAAATTTTCCGCAGCAATATTGTAAAAAGACCCTAAAACCGAAATTTTTGTGAAAATCAGCCTTTTAAAAAGGCTCTTATATAACTTGCTAATTAGTCTGTCTTTCGTTCTGTCGGTTTGTCCACAAATATTATAGTAATTTCATCATACTTATAGAGCACAATTACATATATAGCATTTTATTCCTGAGGATACAATAATTAAAATTAAATAGTCTAATCACACCAGCATATGCTATATAAAACAACACTTCTCTTGCGTGCATCACGCGGATAATAAGCTTACAAGGTTTTGAATTTTTCCGAGAAGAAGAAAGGCGAACAGCCTCGTCGAAATATTGATATTTAATAAATATTTTGATCCAAAATATTCCCCTATTTTAATATATATATCTGATAATTTAAAAACCCCGTTATTCTACCATGTCCCTGCCTATGTCCAACCACCTTGTACCCTGTACCAACTTACTGTATGACATGATGTACTGCTAAGAGCCAAATAAAATACGGACTGTATGTCAGACAGACAGAGAAAAACAAGGAGATAATACGATTATAGATATTAATAAACGATTTCAGTTAGGCCTAGAGTTAAGAGGAAAGATTCCCATCTCGCATCATTAGCCCTAGGTCAACGAAACTCTTATTCCAGAAATCTCCAAGACAAAGGACCCTGGAGTTGAATTCGCTGAAAACAAATTTATTTAGGTCAATGCTCCATCCTCACATTTTCTGCCTTAACTATCAAAGATGGCTTCCCAGTCGTTTGGACCAATCAAGGCGATTCTTCATCTTCCATGATGTAATGAATGACCAATCAGAATCTCAATAGAGGTCACGTGACACCACCCGACTGGGGAAGTCTCAGTAGCCTCTCCGAGTCTCATCCGTGCTAGACGTGTCTGCTGATCCAGCGTAAATCGCGGGGCGTAAGCTCACCCTCCTCCATGCTATCTGTCTGTCTGCATCGGTTCATCGGTTGACCAACCAATCGTGTGTCCTCACTCCTGCCATCACGACTGCAAAATCCACCAATCCAATCCCAACTTCCAGTTGACAGCACCTTCGCTGCCACAACTACCGCAGAGCAAACGGAGAATCGGCAATATCTCTCCACAGAGAAAAGAGAGTCGACAGGAATTCACATCGATTCTTACATATACCAGGTCTATTAGTATGAAACGCGAAAATTTTCAGTGAATTCAAAAGTTCACCAATTCCATACAACAAAAGATTTTTTATTCAAAGTAACTGCCCTGATTAGCTATACACTCGGACCACTTTTCAGGCAATTTTCGAATTCCTTGTCTGAAAATTTCTATTCCTTTTGAGTCGAACCAGTCAACAAGTCATTTTCGGAGTATGTCTGAGTTCGAAAATTCCTGTTTTTTTAGGGCGTGTCCTAAAGATGTGAAAAGGTGGTAGTCCGACGGCGCTAAGTCTGGTGAGTACGGCGGGTGGGGTTAGAGTTCCCAGCCCAAGTATTTTATGGTGTTTTTGACCACCGTAACGTTGTGGGCTGGAGCGTTGTCATGCTGCAGTATCAGGTTGTTGTGCTTTTCACGCCATTCCGGTCTTTTTTCATTCAACGCCTCTCTCAAACTGTGCATTTGTTGTTCGTAGCGACTAGTATTGACCATTTTGCCAGGTTTCAGGAGCTCGAAATATACTACGCCGGTCTGGTCCCACCATATGCAAAGCATTGCCTTTTTTCCGAAGCGATTGGGCCTAGGCGTCTGTTTTGGAAATTGGCCGGGCAGGTCCCACGACTTTTGGCGCGTAGGATTGCTGAAGTGGATCCATTTCTCATCAGAAGTTACGATTCGGTGCAAAAATGACTTCTTTTCATGCCTGGCGAGCAGCCCTTCGCAGGTTACCAGACGCCGTTATTGCTGCCTTTCGCTCAACTCGTGGGGGACCCATCTGGAAAGCTTTTGGGTCATTCCGAGGCTGTTTAAACGTGGAGAAACAGCACCTTGAGACACCTGGAGATGTTTTGCGAGTTTCTCCTGCATTTGGGTACTGTCCTCATCCAACAAAACTTGCAGTTCCGCGTCCTCGAATTTTTGGGGCGGTTTTCCATGTGGTTCATTATCAAGTTCAAAATCGCCACTTTGGAAATTTTAAACCACCTGTAACACTGCGATTTGCTCAGAGCGTGGTCGCTGTAAACTTCCTCGAGCATTCGGTGGGCTTCAGTGGCACTTTTCTTCCAGTTGAAGGCGAACAACAAAGCTTCCCGCAAATGGGCACTTTTTGGCTCGGAAATCGCCATTTTCCATGGGCTCCAGAAATTTTTCACAATTTTAATTTTTCTAAAACTGCACGCATGCTGATGCCACGTGAGTCAAAGAACAAAACGCCTACAACAGCGCCACCGTCGGCTCAAAAAGAGTTGCACAGCAGCCTCTGGCGCCCATTTTCGCGTTTCATACTAATAGACCTGGTATATATAATTTAATCAAATAAATTAAATATTCAACACACAATATATGCATTTATATATTTAGATGTAAATATAATGATTTTATAATACAATACAATCTGTCTTAAGTGGAAACTCCAGAAATAATTGGGAAATCTGGATAACTCAGGTTCTAACTTAATGTTGCAAATGTACAGGATTTGAGCATCATGCATTATTGAGATTGTGTTTCCTGAAGACATGTTTTACCGATTTTCCAGCTACGTATATCATAGGATGATTATGGACGTCTCTTTTTAGAGAACATTCCATCCAGCAAAGATAATAACATCAAAAATTATATACAACAATCATGCGCCTACTGTTAAAAATACCTAATGTCGAATGGTATATCTAAAAAAATGAATATTTATTGATGTGGTATATATATTTGAGACAAGATGTTTATTAAAAATGAATCTCGAATAATCTCAATTGCTTGGATAGATATAGATTTACGAGATTTTTCAAAGAAAAAAGTCTAACATCTAGCTTCCTCAAAATATTAGCATTTGAATCAACAATTCTAATGATTTAACACGACATTTATTAATTAAATATATATCCGATATGGCAAATGATCATATTACAACATGTAGAAGACTCAAGCTAGAAGTAAAAAAGTAAGGACGTTTAATAATGATAAGAATATATGGGAAGAGAACGACATATTCTAGATATCAAAAACCATGTAATTTCTGCTGTCCCAGGAGGTAGGGCAATACACTTTACATACATATATCCCCTGCTGCTGCTGTGGAAAGAAAAAAAATCACCAAGAGATATTTATGCCCTCCACTTTATGCGCCTCCCATAAATACGGCCGAATAGTTAAGTCTGCCATTTTAGTGCTGCGCCAACTTTTATGGATGATGCCCGGTCAACAGGCTTCCCTTACAAATTAATCTCTATACCCTCTAGGCCTAATATCCCCTATTACTGGGTACACAATAGCTTCAGGATATCTGGCACTAATACGACAGTGAAGTTAATTGCTGTAGTATTTGACGATTATGGTTATTTATAATCGTTAATGATATTGTGGTTAACTGTTGTAATAGCTAACGAATTTTTCAATTGATTAGGTTTGGTGAAAATTAATTTAAAGCATATTTCGGATTTTAATAACAATATTTTCTATTATGAATGAAGAGCGCTTTTTTTCATCAGAAAACCTTTGTAAAATAAAGCCTTTTTCTTCTCCTCATGGAAAAAGGCAGATGTTTGCAAAATTAGAACTTTAAAATTGGTGATAAGTCTGCGAGTTATCAATGTTTTGCTTATTCTGTTGGGATCAATTAACGAAGGGCCCAATATAACATAAAGTTGCCGGAGAATGGCATCCATGTACCTAAAGTGGCACCTCTGCCTTTAAAATTATTTTTTAAACAATTCATTTGGTTAAGTACACCTGTACATGAGGCGTAATAGTTGTAACAAAGAATGAGCAACAGTACCAATTTTGGCAAATTCAGACAAAACCACCTGAAAACCAGGGTTTCGGTCTTTGGCTCTTATCAGTGCTGTGTCAGCTTCGATTTCATAAAGTCTCACGACAGGAGTTATGAAATGGGCCAAATTGGCTAAAATGGTGCTTAAGTTGGTAAAGAAATAATGCAATGTTCAGGCTAGATAACAACATGAAGTTTCAGGGTGATAATACTCATGTACCAAAACTACCACCTCTTCCATTAAAATTGCATCGAAACAATGCATTTGGTTTATCACCTCGGTCTGAATTTTCCAAAACTGTTGGTGTATCTCTACTGTATTTTTTAGATTAAAAAAAATAGAATATATTTATTACGAAAATGCAATATTTCAATAGGTTGTACGCCTCTATCTTCGTCAGAGTCTTTTCTTATTTTGAAATATTAAATATATATGCTTCTTTTGGTGCAATAGAAAATGATATATTTTAAGGTAATCAATTGAATACTTGAAAATATTGTTTAAGTGGCGATTTGTTTAACAATAGTGTTTAAAGTTAATATATTATTTGTGTCACAAAATATCGAATAATTCTTTGAATTCACGTTTACTTATATCTATATATATATGTTGGTTTCAGAGAAATATTAATAATATTTCTCTCTACTCTGTGTTTAATGTGATCATAACTTTTAGTATTGATATTTTGATTGCGTGAACTTTTTAGCTATTACCATAAGGTTTTCCTCATTTTGATTTTGTAAAAATTATTTTAAAATTCCATGCATTTTCATTGCAGCTTGAATACCTTTTGTAATATTTTTTATTTAATTGGTATTGTATTTTTGACACGGTATGTCGACCACACAAAATATGTTTTATATAATTGTGACACATATTCAAGGTATGATTATGATATAATAAGCTTTTATATAAAATGAATAAATTCCATATTATATAGTGGAACAGTTGAATGGAATTTGTTTATATCTAGTACACAACCTACGTTTTGTGTGAACCACGAAGCCTAGTGTGCCGTTAACTTCGCAAGGCAGTTGTCTAGCAGCTGAATATCTTAACAGATCTTTAATTCCCCTAAATTCTCATTCCTTCCTGCATAATTTTCATTATATTAAAAAAGAAATGAAAAATTAATTTTTCTTATTGCTCCACAATATATTTGACAATAAATTCAGACAACTTTATTATTTAGGAATCTTTCGGCAGTCTACTAACATTATGCCAAATATTTTGTTTGGCCACGAATTCTATAAATGTTAAACAGGCATTGGCTCTCTAATTTTTTTTTTTTGTCATTGGTGCATTTTGGGATTTTGTGTGCGAGGCTGAATCTGACAATATATATCGACAACTCCGCTCTAGTTAGGGTTTGTAATGTTCATGTTTCAGGTGAAGGATAAATAAGAATGGTGTTTCTCCTTCCTCAGGCTTCATAGCTTGGGCGAGCCATATTCTGGTTGTCTGGTTCTAAATAGTTCATTTATTGAATATTTATGTGAGAAAACAATACGTTGGTTGAACCTTGCCTTTAACATCAATATTTCTAACTTTACAGGCAACTGAGTGCCTTCTTCAATATTGAGATGGAGTTAGAAACTTATCCCGATCTCTGTATGACTCCTTTCTGGTTGAGCTGCTCTAGGACGTTGTACAATCTCTCCCACGTATATCCATCCACCAGTAGGGGCCCTTCCTAAGAAAGAGAGATGAAGTCCTCTATAGTAATATAAGGTCCTATACAGTATACTTCTTCAGTATTTTGGGATATTAGGCTCTTTATATTTTGCGATTTTTGTTGTTGGGAAGAAATGTGATAAAAAAAAATAGATTCCTCGTCATAAAAATAGATTAAATTTCTATCGAGCGTCTATCTGAACTCTAATATCGAATACATAGAGTGACCAAGTCAGAACACCAACTTCAGCAAGTTCCCAACGTCACCTGGATCTCTTGAATTCAAAGCCATCCTGGACACACAGGGCCGTACCCATGAACAAAGACCTCTCTAGTTGGGTATTCCGAAATATCCAAAGGTGGTGTTCAGACTTTTTCACTTAACATTTTTTAATAGATTTCATGGACGTTCAAATAGATGGCAGGCGAATTCTCCTCTATTTTAACAGATGTGTTCCTTGTGTCAAATTTCATATTTGCTTCAACGAAATTGACATCATATACGGTGACTAATTTGGCCTGCGAGGGACTATTTTACTAAAAATTAGATATATAAATAGATAACGCTTGGAATTAGCCATAAGACATCAGTGCATACAAGAAACGAGGATTTTAAGCGCTATATATTTTTTCATTATAAAATAAAACAACTTCCTACAGCTTTTTATTGGGTAGAAAAATATTTCTGGAAAACTTGGTTCATCAGTGAAGATACTCCCAACGGTATTATTAAACTGGATAAACCGCTGTATAAAGTCTCGTCTAAACCCTCTCAATATTTTTCCTTCCCAGTAAGAAGAGTTGGAAATCATTTGATTTGAAATACTCTCAAGAAATAGTTCAATATTGTTAGGTATATTATTCCAAAGAATTTTTCTCTATGTAAATAAATTATATAGATATATGAATAAATATAAATTGATGATGATAATATTAGCTAGCATATGATGATTAACAATTGGCAACTGAGTTAGTGCCTTCTTGATTTTTTTATTATTTTTTTTTCTTCTTAATTCTTAAATTTTACTTTTGTAGTTTCTATGCATAAAGATAACATTAAAATATATTTAAGTAACATTTTCTCTTTTTTACCCCCAAAAACACCAACAAATATCTCTGAAAAATTCGTGTCTATTATGCGTGGAGAAATAAATTATCTGTATGAGGGTATTTAATTATATACTAGGAGTATATATCCTCAACAGTAAATATATATTATATCTTATTTCCTATACTTGTTAGATTTTTAAAAAATGTGAAGACTCAGCTAGGCAATCAGTATTCCTACTAAATCATAAAACATATTGTCATACAATTTTCTTATTATTGCAAATTTATTCAATATTTATGCATTTTTTAATGAGGCAACGCTGCGAAATCTGACGACGCCCGCGTACCGTTTTCGATAAAATATTTTCGGTAAATAAAAACGTGAATCTAAATTTTAATTCAATTATATATTACATCTTATTATATTTAAATTTAATATTATTCATTTTCTAATAAATATTCATATTATTAAGTCATCAATAATAGTGTTCTTTTGTAAACATTACTATGTAAATATAATTTAACTTTTTGAATGTTGTTCAAAAGTATAATATATATATATATATATAAATCTGTCGTAGCTGCGGTGGTCGAATGGAAGGGCGCAAGCGTTGTGCATGTACGCGTCAAAAAAAAAGAACTTGTTCGACACTCGTGAGCACGCGCCACGCGGCGGAGGCGTGGCCTTCCCCCGCGCGCGCTGGTTCCCAGATTTATTTGGTACAGATTTATACATGGATGAATTTGTATTTACATTTTAAAATATAATTATGGCGGAAATAAATATATCTCTTGGGCATTAATTATACAAATTATGACAGATGGAACCTGTGTGGGATAAATAAATTTAAAATGATTTTAAAATTATTTAGTTGAGATTGGGAGGCAATTTTATAAATTGAATTCTGATATTATGTACAAAATTGGAAATTTGTGTGACATTATACTAAAATATATACAAGTAGGGATTAACACAACATTAAGTTTGATATATAATACAAGGATAATAAAGTTTTAAATGTAGCAGGATACGAACCTGTGTGATGTGGCTACGACTGTGTATCTGTTTGCGAGAATGTTCTGTGCGTGAGAGGATCTCCTGCGCTGGAGTGTTGGTGGATTGATTATGGGCTAAGCAGTCTCCTATGAACCGTACTCTCCATAGGGAACGTAAGAAGAGGGGTGTAAAAAGGTGCCCAGGGATTATAAGGAATGAATGTTTGATATGGCAGGATACGTTTGAGGAATGAAGACTTGGTCGTGGCGAACAATTTGGTAGGATGATCCAAATTGGGTCACTGGAGTCCTCGGAAGGTTTCTCGTTTGGGATGGAGAGAAAAGGGGACGGTTGTCATGTCAATGAGGTAGCGCAAGGAGAATATCTCTTGATGTTGGTGTGTGTACATAATGGTTTATTGCAAATGGTCAGAGGGAAACGTACTGAATTCTGTGACGTACATCCTGAACGGATCGTTTCAAGATGGGTCTGTGATTATCCGTAATTCTGCTGACTTCTTAAAAGCAAATAAATTTGGGGAAAAATATCAGTTCGGGGTGGTCAATGGGCAACGCAAGTGGTGTTATTCTAATTCAAAATAGGAATTATATATAGGAATTCCCTGACGTTAGGATCTTATGGGGGATCATCAATCTTACTGTCGTGGTCACCATTCTTTTCTGAGTGATTAATGAAGTCCTTTAAGGTGTTCCAAAGAACTATTGAAAGCTCTTCAAGACAATGAATCAAGATTGATTGAATTTGTCTTAATCGGGACGACGGCAATAAATAAATCAGCAGATGTATAATCGTCATGGAGACGTTTGGGTTAATAAAAGCCATTGTAAGGAGGGATAGAAAAAATATTGGGAATTGTTTAATTCTATTAGAATATTTAACTATGGGCAACAGTACTAACGTACTTTTGATTATGACTGACCTATTTTCCAATTTCGTATTATCACAGTTAATAAGGGGAGCACTGAATTGAGGGCTAATTTGCGGAGTATGATTACGTGTTGGTGAGGATGGGAGCATTATCTTCGTTGTAGGGGATGGTTCTAATCGGATAGCAATCTTTGGGATGGTGTCAGGAGTAGAAATGTATCTGGCTGTTAATGTTGGTTCGACATTATCTAAGAAAATATCCGGGTTCATGTGATTAAATGGGTTACTTAATGTAGATGCATAATTCTTATAATCATCATGAAATATTTCAGGTGGAAAATGATTGTAAATAAAATATGATTTTGGCTTGCTATTGTTGTTCGTTGAGTGAGGTGTGAAGATGTACTTAGTGTCTTCGGAATAATGTTTCAATTTGTTTACGTGAATAATTTCTGTTTCTAAGTTTTGAGCTTGATTAGGTCTATTGATTCTAACTGTATAGGGGGATATCACCTCAATTATCTCATATGGTCCACTGAAGTAAGGCACTAATTTGCCCGTATTGGGGTGTTGGTAAATTTTGGTAAGGACTAGATCGCCTACTTCAAAGTCGGGGGACCTGTGATTTTTATCAAATCTGATCTTATCTAGCTTATGGCGTTCTTTCGTTCTTTGTAACGCTAGGCGTCTGGATTCAGTGACTGATGGATAAGGATCTAGATGCTGTGACAGTTCTTTCGGTAGGGAACCGTCCATAAGGTATGATGGGGGAAATCCCGTGACGGAATGAGGGGTATCGTTATATGCCTTAACTACTTTGGATTGGAGCATAGTCCAACTAGCTCTAGGATGTTGAAGATGGAGGAGCCTAAGTTTTCCGGTCAGGGTTGCGTTCAAACGCTCGGATAAACCGTTTGCTTGTGGATGGTTGCTTGTAGTGAGCATTGGTTGGATGTTATGGGAGATTAGAAATCTCCTAAACCTCGGTGATGTGAAGGCAGGGGCTCTATCTGTAAGGAGACGCTTCGGACAACCACTTTGTAGCACCTTTTTTATTACTTGTATATATGTGTTGGTACTGGTGGAACGAGATGGAAATGTCCATGCGAATCGAGTCGCGTGGTCTACTACTACATGCAGGTAATATTTTGCACTTCCATATCTAGCAAACCCGGCTATAGTGTCCATAGAGACCAGATCGAATGGCAGTGGGGATTCTGGCAATTCGCCCAACTCTCCATACTTCGGTCCTTTTGGGGTTTTGCTCATTTGACAGATGTTACAATTCTTAACGAAGGCACGAATGTCTATCGACATTCCGCTCCAAAAGTATTGGGCGGAGATGATCCTAGTTAATTGAGAAATTCCTGGATGGTTGAATTTCTGGTGGGCTTCTCTAAGTATGGTGGGTCGTAAGGATGGTGGAACGACTATTTTGCTCACACCACGTCTGGTGACGGTAGTCAGGCCTGAGGTTTGGTGAACGTACTTGGAATTATCCCGAAGCTCGCTTTGGTACATTTTTAATTGCGTGGCGTCAAGAAGACCACTGTAAGGCGCAATGATCGGTGAAAATTGTAAAACCATTTCCCGCCAGATAGACCTTGAAACGATCTACTGTTTCAATTATGGCCAGACACTCTAATTCGGTGATGGTATAATTGCGCTCGTATTTGCGCAGTGTGTGACTATAATATTGTACTGGATATGAGTTTCCATCTGGAGAGAGAGAGATGGAGCTGTTTCAGTACTCCTCCTATCCCTTGCAAAGATGCATCAGAGTACACTTGACAGGGCAAGTCTGATTTATAAAGATGTAGAATGGGACCTGATGAAAGTAGTTGTTTGAGTTTGTCAAACGCCTTTTGACAGTTTGACGTCCATTCCCATTTAACGTTCCTTTTCAAAAGTTGGTTTAGAGAATTTCTAATGCGCGCATAATCTGGAATGAATTTATTGTAAACATTAATGGCGCCTAGGAATGATTGCAAGGTTTTTACGTTAGTAGGGGGTTTATGGCATTAATTACATCTATGTTCCTAACAAGTTAAGTGCAAGTACCTGAACTAATCTTATATCCCAGGTAGCCAATAGATGTCCTGAAAAACTGGCATTTATTAAGATTTAATTTTATATTTTCTAATTTACAAAAATGAAAAAATTCCTGTAAGTGTCCTAAGTGTTCCTCTAAACTGTTAGAATGGATTATGAAGTCATCAAAATAATGATTAGTAAATGTTAATTTGTGCTTCTGTATCAATTGATTTAACTGCCTTTCGAATATTTGAGGACTTAATTTGAGACCAAATGGAAGTATATTAAAATGGTATTGCCCCAGGTGGGTTACAAATGAAAGTAGGGGCCTAGATTCTGGATGATTCGGAATTTGCCAGAAGGCGGAGGTTATATCTATGGTGGAAAAGTATTTGGAATTAGATAATTGATCTAGTACTGTTTCTATTAGTGGTATGGGATAATTATCTACAGACATTAATTCGTTAAGTTTTCTAAAATCTACACAAAAACGTTTCGAGCCATCCCTTTTTCTGGCAAGTGTTACGGGAGCGGCATATGGGCTATTCGATGGTTCTATTATTTCATTTTCTAACATTTTCTCTATTTGATATTTTATTTCAGGGTAATCGCTATAAGGTATTCTATATGGTCTTAGTGTTATAATCTTATCACTGTTAGGTATAATTTTAACCGGGTCGATATTTAAAGCAGGTACTGAAAACTTATCGATAGGAAACAAACCAATATTTTCTCTAATAAGTTTTTTACAATCATTTATTAGATGAGGATGTGCAGCTATATAATTTTCTACATTTGTGGTACTATTAAGGTTGTTATGAAGAAAAGATTGAGTGGTGTGGGGCATGGTATGGTTATTAAGGTCGGGTTGAATTGTAAAGTTTTTTAATGATGGCGTAAAATAATCCTTAAAACAGTATTGTGACTGTGCTAACATGGTATTATCCTGATATATTCTCTTTGAAAAGAAATCAATAGTTAATCGGAATATCTTTAATGAGTTTAAAGAAAAAATGCCAAATGGTAGATCATTATCTATTATATAAAATAACAAGTGTTCTTTAATGGATCCTACAGTAACCAAAATAAATGCAAATCCCACAGGTTGGATATTATGAGACAATGTCCTAATAGTAACATCATTATTTAAATGTAACATTTTAGTTCCTAATGTTTCGAATTGCTTAAAACAAATAATATTAATATTAGAGCCAGTATCTATTAGAAATGAAAACAAATGGTTGGCAAGTAGCAACTTGAGAGTCAGGGTACTTACGCCATTAACGGCGTGTGGGTTGTACTTCTGGTTACTTGGTAGCGCTGTCTCTTGGGTCTCGAAAATACCGCGGCGGTGTCGATAGTCGAGGATGATCGGCACGCTGTCCAAGCAAGGTGGACCGTTGTGGGCACTGATTGTTCCAGTGTGGCCCTTGGCAGTGCTTGCATGGCGTAGGCGCGGTGGAGGGAGATCCTTCTGGTCGCTTCTGGGAATGAGGCACATCTTCGGATAAGCGCCTTAGCGGATTACTTGTCTGTCTACCGGATTGGCGGGGAGATGGGCTTTCTGTGGGAGAGGAAATGCCGGGACGACTCGGGTCTCCGCCGATACCATAGATTCTCCTGGCCAGAGTGAGCCATTCCGACGGGCTGCTGGGTGTTGCAATCAGCAGGAGATTTCGACTGTAGGAGGGCATTCCTTGAGTGAGAGCATTGACCATTTCCTTGCGATCGATGTTGAGCTGCGTACCTATGCGTACCTTCTGTAAATAGTATTCTTGTAAGCCTTGAGGCCCGCAGCGTAGTTGATAGAACTCTTGGTGTGTCGGAGTCTCGGGTGGGGGGTACAGATCCTCAAGGACTTGTTTGATCCTCCAGTAGGGTTCATAGTGGTAGTCCATGGATTGAAGTGTTCTCCGGGGCTCTCCTTCTAGCGCTGCCACTACCATGCGACTTCGTTCGTCGCAGCTGCTGTTTTGGAATTCCGGGGACCTCTCCAGCTCCCTTAAGAATGATTCCGCGGAACTTGAACCGTCAAATCTGGCTGCGGCGGCGGGCGCGTCCCGCCCTAGGCTTTTCATCCACGCTGTTAGTGCATCAATTACTGACTTATTCTCTTGAGCTAATTCGGCCTCTTTCTGGCCTGCTTGTCTCTTTGCCTTGCTCATTCTCTTGAGGTTCTTATTTCTGTCGACTCTAATCTGTCGTAGCTGCGGTGGTCGAATGGAAGGGCGCAAGCGTTGTGCATGTACGCGTCAAAAAAAAAAAGAACTTGTTCGACACTCGTGAGCACGCGCCACGCGGCGGAGGCGGAGCCTTCCCCCGCGCGCGCTGGCTCCCAGATTTATTTGGTACAGATTTATACATGGATGAATTTGTATTTACATTTTAAAATATAATTATGGCGGAAATAAATATATCTCTTGGGCATTAATTATACTAATTATGACATATATATATGTTTTTAATAGAGATATTTTCTAGAGTGGACTAGAAGGCCGCTGCTGTGTTTTTGAATCACATCAAATTGCGGCGATCATAATTAAACCTTCAAAAATAAGAATACATACCAAAAAAATTCAAGAGATCCTTTTGTTAAATATTACATTTACATTTTAAAATATAATTATGGCGGAAATAAATATATCTCTTGGGCATTAATTATACTAATTATGACATATATATATGTTTTTAATAGAGATATTTTCTAGAGTGGACTAGAAGGCCGCTGCTGTGTTTTTGAATCACATCAAATTGCGGCGATCATAATTAAACCTTCAAAAATAAGAATACATACCAAAAAAATTCAAGAGATCCTTTTGTTAAATATTCTTATAAGTTATAAATATTTTAATCCGTGATTCTCAGTTGGGGCTATACTATCTAGAAATAGTTTACTTGAAATACATGAGCACATGTCAAATGTTTTTAAGAGCATTAATTATATTACTTTCAGAATTTTCCTTATAAAACACTGAATATATAATCCAGTTCAATGTGTGTTGCCGTAGGTTTGGCAAGTCGCGGCATGATGAGCTGTCCATCCTGGCGCCGCTCTACCAATGCTGTCTCATCCGGCAGTCGACCCTCAAGACCCTGCTAGGCTTCCACAACGGAGATCGCAAGCTGAGCGACTTGATGCGAGAGTCACTCGCGAAGGATCCATTAAATCCCATTCTGGTACCTGCGCATCTTGAAGCTCTTGACCGAAGAGTGATGTTGATTCTTCAGTTTGTCAGGAACTGCCTGCAGGATAACACGCCTGATGAGGTAATTCTATTTGACTCCTGATGTCTTAAACCCATCTAGAATTACAACACAATCTAAAAAAAAAACCGCAAGGCTTCTCTCTTGAAAGAAGAATTTGGAACCTATATACATTTTACTCTTATTTTCTATTAATATGGTATATACTGACATTTGCGGGTCTAAAATTATCATTAAAACTCTCGGCTTTCCTAGAGAATGATAATCATTCTTTATTTATACTCTAAATATAAAAAGTAAGTATTTTATCCGGTGGATGATCTTAATAAAGGCAATCATGTGAGGAGCTGACCTCATTCCATTTACCAAGAGACAACTGTCTAGTCCATATCATCTTCAGAAATGAAAAATATATGCTCCATTCCTCTCTTTATATTTCGTATCTTCGAATGAATCTAATTTTTCATTTGTGTGGGGTGATATGTATTTTGTGTTTGTTATATATATTAAAAATTAAAGCTCAATTTATTTTATATATCTTTTATTTAAAATTATAGATTTGTCTCTCTATTTATATATTAGAAAACTTTGAAAATCTATATATATAGAAGATAAATTATAATATTTGTACCATTTTTCAAATTACTCTATGTAATGTATGTGTCTTTATTTTGTTATTTCATACTTTAAATTTGTAAATGATAATTTGTAAAATATATTAATTTTATTTGTGAGGAAAAATCTGTATAAAATATATTTAAAAAGGATTATTTTATTTATACAATCATTATACAACTTTTTACATTGAAGCAAAAATTATTTTGTTAATAAAAATATTTTTATATGCATTTGTAAGTGTTGGATAAATGTTGTTATAGAAAAGATATTAATTTATGTCATTATTTTCCCGCTTTTATTTTAGAATTTTGCAGGAATTAAAAATACTACTGGTCTTCAAAGCTAGAAACTAAATTTTGCTAACATGTGATATATATAAATATATATTGTGTCATGCCTTAAATAGAAATTCATAGTATATAAAATGATGTGAATAATATGATATCAAAATATATATTGATCCTTATCCATCATTTAAAGCTCCAAAATTGAAATATAATCATTTTCTTTATTAATAATCCCTAGAGATACCTATTAATTACACATTCTGAAAAAAATGTGATTCTTTCTGATAAATATTGCTAATTTTAAAAAATATTTACAAATAATTTCTAAATTAATAAATATTATGATATTTCGCAAATTAAGAAAAAAAAAATAAAAATATTAAAATAGGAAAATGCTAACGTATACTAATTATAAGTTTTGTGAATTTATTATATTTCTAAATTCAAATATAATATTATATTATAAAAATCGAATAATTGTACTTAACCTTTGAGGACCAGTTTAGCACATTATATGTGCCACTATATATTTTCCTTGATATATAAAATTTTGCATTTAATTTTATTTACTATATATTATAATAATTCAGCAGTTTAAAATATAAAAATATATATTTTGAAGTGTAAATAGAGTTTGGCTTGAGAGAAATATTTTAGCACGTTATCAGTTACATTAATATCTCAGAATTATTATCCTATTATTTAAAAAGCTGTATTTAAGGAAACATTTTAAAATTACCCATTTAAAATATTGTAAAAATAATTTATGAATCTATATAATATTTTGTTAAGTTTATATATAATTTTAAAGAAAGTGTGAATTTCAAATATATGATTTATTTTGTGTTACATAAGTCATGTTATATATGTGCGATATTTAAAAAAGCTTTACGAAATGTTGTTCATATGTTTTCTCCAAAGATATTTACTTATTAAGTGTTAAATAGTTTAGAGGTTTAATAGTGTCGTTATTTGGTTCAATGTTTTTGTCCAATTTTTATCTCTCTGTATAATTTTGAATACATAATAAATTGTTATATGTACAAATGTGGCGCTTGACTCTATATATTTAATGACACTCATGATATGGCAATAAAGTCAAAATACAAATAATATTTCAGTTCGAACATTTTATACAAAAGAAGGATTACATCATGTCCCCGACCACAAACA
Source organism: Cordylochernes scorpioides (assembly GCA_030710605.1). NCBI lineage: Eukaryota > Metazoa > Arthropoda > Arachnida > Pseudoscorpiones > Chernetidae > Cordylochernes > Cordylochernes scorpioides. The sequence goes on from CP092864.1 coordinate 93,096,057, forward strand.
AGTTCAATCTTTTCCCCCAAACATAAAACAAAGATGATTAAACTTTTCGTGCAGATTCTAAATCTCTTATTTTTCTTGGACATTACTACTACTCGAGTTCCCCTCTTGCTGCCCGACACTCGATATATGTATCCTTTATCCGCCATCTTTTTTCCATAGCTTCTGTCACCGTCATTCTGATGTCAACGGCACATATCGAGCTTTATGAAAAATTTTATTGACTTTATCCATATTTACCGAGAACGTGAATCTCTACGGAATCTGTAGTATCACTGAATATGGTTTGATAATATCTTAAAACTTCTTCATTACTTTCCAAAGGTATCTTCTTTACAGGAAAATTGCCACCTTTGATTCGGTTTATCTATTTTCTTCCAAACAAAGCCTTTTTTTACTACGTCTCACCACATTTTTTAAGCCTAAAAATTACACCTTGTAACTCCACTTCAACAGGGATTTCCTCTAGAATTGATCCTTAGATGCTGTCTTAAGGTTTACACAATTGTGCCTACAGGTGTCATTCCGACGTGTGAAAAAACCTTTTAAGGTCAATCTCTGATATGAGGGTTAAACAACGACCTATACCTATATATCAAACTAATGACATTTTCCTTATATTTAATTTCATCATATAAGGCGGGTATCACTTGTGACGTATTTTATATTCAGGCGTCTTTATGCAGGTCAAGTTCTGTATCAATTATTCATATTTGAAGTGGAAAAATACGAGCTATTTGTAAACAAAGTGTTTATCTGCATATGCGCGTAACAATTATATGTCCATAATATTGAAGCGAGTATCTAGCCCGAGAGAAATTTTCTAAACCTAATTCCATGTCTCATTTATAATTTTATACTTTTCCTCGCTTCATAGAGTATATAGGAATTTATATTACTCACACACTACAAGTTAACAAATGAAAAATCACTTTACTTTTATATAAAAATAAGATTCAATTATGCCTTCAAGTTACGGGAGGATGATATTCATGTACAAAAGGAGTACCTCTTCCTTTAATTATGCATCAGAGCGATGCATTTGTTCATCACCCTAATAAAAGACTGATGAGAGCCAAAACTCGAAGCTATAGTATACAGGTTGTATTTTTGTCTGAATCCTAAAATTCAGAAATTTAATTAAATAAAGAGGTGCCTCTTTTGGTAACATATATGTGATGAGGTCTGGTAGCCTCTTGTAAAATCTTGTCGACTAAATAGGTGGTGTGAAATCCAGTCGACTTAAACTATGGTGTGAGTCCCTGTCAACTCTCGCTATACTGTGTTGACCGAGAGGAACAGTACCTCTCTGCACCTTGGAAGACCATTTTACAGTTCTCAAAAAGTACAGGCAGTCGTGGTCGAGGCAGAGTGGAAAGCTTGGGAATGTCCATACAAAAAACGAAGACACAGTTGCACTAAAAAAGTTCCGTGAACAGATAAAAGTTGAGCTAGGAACGAAAGATGGAGAGATAGAAGAGTTCTTACTGGTCTACATGGTGGATGAGGTGGACCTGGGGTACAACCGACGAGGGCTCACACAGATGGTGAAGTGACTGTATTTTTGGCTAGGACGGAGGCTTTATATATATTTCCCGAGAAAGGGAGTATTGCATTTCACCAGATGTGTGAAGAGTGTGGATCGTCTGGTGAAATTCTAAACTGGCGCCGTCCTGACAGTTTCCAATCTATCTTTAGATGTTGTTTAGTGACTTTCATCTATCTCGAATTTAGACGTTTTTGACTTCTATCTCTTTAGCTCAACTCTTAACCTATTACAGAGTTTTATTTATTTGTCCTCAGTTTGTACAAAGTACATTACATATGATAATGTAATGACACATGTCAATCATGCGTATAATCATTTACAGATGTGTTTCTATTATACAACATGAAAATATTGTTATAAGTTATATATAATATAGAGTTGTTGGGTTAAATTACCATAGATGGGCCCCGGGAGTGAAAGGGTTTATCCGGGTTTAAGCAGGTAAAGCCTCTCTAACACAGGTAAGTAATTAAAATTTATTTTAATTAATTCAAACTGTGAGGGTTAGAAAGGGCTTTAACAAGATGATTTGTTTGGATATATAAAAGTAAATTAAAAATGACATTTTTGTTTGATTTAAAAAAAAATGATGATTAAAATAAAATGATGACATGAAAATTCACATTCTAAGAGAATATTGGCAGGCGTTGGAAAGGGTTAGTAATTGAAGAATATGCAATTCTTAGGAGTGCACATGTAAACCAAATACTTAGATCCAGGAACAAAGCGAGGAAATAGACTTGAGTGTCTTCCTAGGCAATGTTTCACTTGCGATCCTATATAAGGGTTATCCTGCTTTGTCACAATTGCAGGGTATTGTATTGGGTTAAAATTTGCTGAAGAAAAAAATTAATATGATTGGGAAAGGAGTGAAATAGAGTCATGTGATAAGTAGAATTGTTGTAGCTACAGTAGGTGGTCTGACTTGACATGAAATCAAAGGTTGATTTTGGTCCGCTAGAGCTGAAAAAAAATTGAAAGTTGAAAAAAAAAAGTGAACGCTTTGTGCATGCGTTGGTGATGTGCTCTGCGGATGATTGAAATAAACTCTTGAAGCGCTTTCAGTCCAGAAGTTGGGATTTTAAATCTGGAGAACTGTGTTCAAAGAGTTTGTTAAAAATACGAAATAAAAAAAAAAAAAGTCAAACAGTACTGTCGTTTTTCTACGATGATGTGAAGTAATGGCCGAAAAAGATAGTAATAATAAAGTATAGGGAATTGGTTAAAGAATATGATTGTTATAAGCGGTTGTTGTAGATGCCGGATAGATGATGATAAACATTGTCCTATTATAAAGGTATTTAAAAATATATAAAATATAAAGGTAGAAATATGATTGCGGGTAAAAAAGGTGTAAGTGGACAAAATCAAGCATGTAATATATAAAAGATATAATAATTGAGAAATATAAAAATGATTTTTGAAACAATTAAATGTTTTGTAATACTAAAATAATATCATGAAAAATAAAAGTAAATTTGATTAAAGTTCTTTTTTTTTTTGAAAATCATGTTGGATTAAAAATTTGGCTATATAATTGAAAGATAAAGAATAAAAATAATTATTCAAGATTTTATACAAAAATTATAATATAATTAAAGGTTATTAATGATTGGATAAATGTTAAGTAGTGGAAATTTGAACAATATTCTCGTTTATTCAAAAAGGTGATATGTAGAGAATTATATATCTTTTCCGTTATAAAGTCTATATCAGACTTAACCAAGTTGTTTTAATTGTTGATATCAATTAACATGTAAAATGTTTAATGTATGTTGTGTGTGTTGTGATTAAGGCGTTGGTGAGATTTGTAAGAAAACCTAAATGGTTAGTGTGAAACATGTGTTTAAAAAAATGGCGATCATGAAGATAGCGGTCATTTACATCTGCCTTGAGCGGGGACATGTAACTGAAATAGATTCGACTTGGGGGAGTGACGCCTAAAGGGCGTCCACTTTCTATCTTTCTCGGTATCGTCGATGGTTCTATTTCTGGTATGTTCACTCGTGCGGGATGTTTATTTTTGTCGTTTACTTGAAACAGATTTTCTCTCTCTTCTTTTGTCGAGGTTGGCAATTTTCTGTTATAATTGAAAGATATGATTTTCTCGGTGTTCGTAGTTGTTGTGTTTCGACGTTGGTTTAGACTTAGTAAAAATGTTATTCAGTGATATCAGGGCTAGATGTGAGTGAAAGTACGACTTTCGACGTGGACACGCTTTGAGGTGAGATGTGTCACAGGCGTGAAGGCGTCTTTGGCCTGAAAAGTGAAAAGGTTTTGTGGTTTGGCGCTGTGACACGAAGTAAGAAGTGATTTGTAAAGGTGTCACGTGAAGTCGTTGTTTTGGCACAAAATCTAACCAGTTTCACCATGAATAACAAATTTACTAGAGTCGTGGGGGGTGGTTGTACGAACACATATCGAGATATTTTGGCTGTTAGTGAATGCGGCACGTTTAATGCGAAAATGTTTAGTGTGCGTTTATGTTTAGGGGCGACGTTATGGAGCTCGTGTGGCTCGAGATTGATTTGTTGCTAAGTCGCGCGCTGTTAATTTTTGCCAATTGGAAAAAGTGATGTGTGAGGGTGTTGTAGATTTTGTTGAGAGAAATGTATGGTTGATTAATTATGCCTTTAAAATGAAAAGACGAGGGAGTGTATTTATCCTCGAATATTAACTTGTTTTGGGGAAGGACAGTTATTTTTCTATTTGTGATTTTGAAGATATTGTATATCTTTCGATTTTTGCAATTTAAAAAAAATGCGTTTCACCTATTGTTGGGAAAAGAATGTTATTTTTCTTATAGATTTATATATTTTTAAATATATGTAAATTTAATCCATTATAAGAAACATATTTGCCATATGTAAATATTTATATGTATATATATTCGTGACAAAAAATAAAGTAGTTGACTGGTTAGAGTCGTGTGGTTTCTCGGCCCGCTCTCGAGAGGTCTACGCCTTGGTTGATACCTGCCTTAGACACTTCCGCGGATTTGACTTCTTGGGAATCGCTCTTCTCTACCTTTGAGATTCCACGGATTTTTTCCTCCCCGGGACCAGAATAAGAGACTTCGGGCGTCTGGGCAAAATAGAGCCTGGGCGCTGCGCCGCTGAACGCGACATTTGGCATCCCAGCCGGGACGCGAGGAGAAAGCCGTGCCTATATTTGGAACCCTTTTGGATCAGAAGATGGAGAGAGAAGAAGCGCTAGAGAGACTCAAGAAGAAGAGAACCATACTCCGCACGTCTTTATCCAAGTACGGGAAAAGAATAGAGGAATATGACGTGCACAAGGAGTGTGACCACGAGGAACTGCTGGGGCAGCTTTCGGATGTCTACGAAGAACTGAGGCGGGTAGACGAAGAAATCGGTAAGCTGATTGACATCAAAGATCTAGAGAAAGATCTAGAGATGGTAGAGGAATACAGGGAAAAGGCCGTGGCGTGGAAATATTTGTTAAAGAAAAGAAGTCTGGTGGTAGCGGAAGGAATGCAGAGGGAAACTGCAACTGCCACGAAGAAGGAATATCCAGGAGAAATCGGTCGACCGACTCTAACTGGGATGGTTAAGTTACCCAAATTGACAATGGAAAGATTCTACGGGGAAATTAGCCAGTGGTTAAATTTTTGGAATGCCTTCGATTCATCAATCAATAGGAATGAACACTTGACCAAGATAGATAAATTTAACTATCTTAAAGCCTACTTGGGTGGAACGGCGGCCCAAACTGTGGAAGGATTTTGCCTATCTGAGGAAAATTACGATAAGGCCGTTGAATTGTTGAAGAAACGCTTCGGAAAAGGGGAAAGGTTGATCGACGTGCATATGAACAACCTCTTGGCCTTGAAACCACTTAGAGTGACAAAGGACGTGAGGGCTTTCAGAGAATTGTACGGCAGAATCCTGGTGCAGATTAGAAGTTTGGAGTCATTGGGTGTTGTCGTTGAAAGCTACGGTAACTTATTGTGCCCTTTACTCCTCAAGCTATTGCCATCAGACTTAAAGCTTGAATTACACCGGGAATTCACAGGAGCTTTTTCTCTTGGCGATTTGATTGAATTTTTGGAGAGACAATTGATTGCATTAGAAAGCACGTTCGGTACGCGGGACGAAATAACAGCCGGCCAAACATCAAATGAGCACCCTCAGTCACAAAGCTCTATCGTGAAGTATCGAAGAAATGAGAGGAATCCCCTGCCCACGGCTGCTGGTTTTTTGAATGCCTCTGAAGCAGTGAATAAGAGGAAGAATTGCGCCTTTTGTGAAAGAGATCATGAAAGTACAAAGTGCGAATTCGCGGAAAATTTGACATTGGAAGATAAATTGGGAAAATTAAAGAAGAAAGGGGCTTGTTTCAGATGCCTGAAATATGGTCATTTGAGCAAATTCTGCAAAGTTAAGACAAGTTGCACCAGCTGTGGGGAATTGAGACATTCAAGGATTATGTGCCCCAGGAAGAACCAGAATGCTACTCCAGCCCGAGGGATGATGAGGGATGAGACTTTGACCAATCTGACGACGCCTGTGGTGTTGTTGCCCACACTGAGAGTGACTATCAGAGGAAAGTGTAAAGAAAGAATGGGACGAATTTTGATTGATACGGGATCTCAGAGATCCTATGTACTCCAGGACACGGCGGAAGAAATGGGATATGAATGTTCCAAAAAAGAGTCTCTTCGCCACTCTTTGTTTGGTGGATCGAACACAGAGTTGTACGAACATGGAGTTTATGATATCAGGTTGAGCAATTTAGACGGATCTTATGGCTGTAATTTTGAAGCACTGAGCCAAGATGTTATCTGCGACAGCGTGCCCAGGGTCCATCAGGGTAAATGGATGCAAGATCTTAGTGCTCATGACATAGAATTAACTAATCTACACAGGGGACCTCTTGAGATTCTTATAGGAGCAGATATTGCTGGAAAATTACTAACCGGAGAGCATAGAAGACTTCCTTCTGGGCTTGTGGCGGTGCAAACGAGGTTGGGCTGGACTTTAATGGGCAAGATTCCGGCCACAGAAGAAGAAACTAGCGTTAGTGGACTTTGCACAACTTCACTGTTGACTAGCGATTTGGAGAATTTATGGAGATTAGAGGCTATTGGTATTTCAGATGCTCGTCAAGACGACTCGATACAAAAAGAAACGGAAGAATATTTTGCACGTACTATTTCACAGGATTGTGAGGGGCGTTACCAGGTTGCCCTTCCTTGGATTCGCGAAAGAGAACTACTCACGGACAATAGAGATGTTGCCGAAAAACGATTAGCAAACGTGAGGAAACATCTTGTGAATACCGGAAATTTGGCAGAATATGAAGATATTCTCGAAAAGTGGCTAAGGAATAAAATAATAGAAAGGGTTATAGACAATATATAAACGTGAAGGCGTGCACTATTTGTCACATCGACCAGTTTTTAAAGAGAATAGTCCAACCACCAAAGTAAGACCAGTTTTTGATGCTTCGGCGAAGAAGAAGGGAAAACTTTCACTGAATGATTGTCTAGAAAGAGGTCCGAATATGATAGAAACGATCCCAAGAATTTTGAATAAATTTAGGAAGAGCGAGATAGGAGTCTCCTCGGACATAGAGAAGGCCTTCCTCCAAATTGGGATTAGGGAGGAAGACAGAGATTATCTAAGATTCCTCTGGTATGACAAAGAGGGAAATGTGATGGTTTTACGTCATGCGAGAGTTGTCTTCGGAATCACGACGAGTCCATATCTCCTGCTTGCCACGCTGTTTCACCACTTGAACAAGGCTCCTGAACACTGGCAAGAAACAGCTGAATTATTGAGGGAGTCTTTATACATCGATAACTGTGTGGCTAGTTTCTCAAAAGTCACAGATATGGAAAAATTTGTGGACGAAGCACAGAGATTGTTGGCTTCTGCTCATTTCAACTTGCGTGATTGGACAAGCAATGTTACCAGTATAATGTGTGATGGTCCTAGGTCTGATAGAGGAAGGTTGTTGGGCATGACATGGAATCAAGAAAAGGACACTTTGGCTTGTTCTTTGGAGAATTTGGAAATACAGGGGCCAATAAACAAAAGAAAGGTGCTCTCCTTGGCAAGCCGTATTTTCGATCCGGTGGGCTTCACTTGTCCAGTGACCCTCGTTCCGAGACTTATCCTACAGGAAACGTGGCTGTTAAAATTGTCGTGGGATGAGCCTCTGCCCGAAAACTTGTCTTGCGAGTTTTTGAGGTGACTGGCCAAATTGGAGTCTCTGAAATCCATTGCCATACCGAGATGGCTTTGCTATAGAGAAGAACACCGGATTGGAACTACTCTTCATGTCTTTTGTGATGCGTCTAGGGCCTCCTACGCCACTTGTATTTTTTTACGCATCGAGAGCGAACAGGAAGTAACGTGTCAACTAGTACAGGCTCGGTCGAGAGTGGCTCCTTTGAAGGGGACTACCATTCCTCGTTTGGAGCTGTTGGCATGCTTGGTTGGTGCCCGCTTGGTGAACAACGTTGTGAGGGACCTAAAATTTGAAGACATGGAGCGATTTTATTGGACAGACTCCATGAATACACTCCATTGGATCAAGGGAAAAGATAACTGGGCGACTTTTGTAATGAATCGAGTTATGGAGATCCGATCTCTCAGTGAGACAGAGGATTGGTATCGTGTACCAGGATGTTTGAATCCAGCGGATTTACCATCACGGGGGTGCTTAGCCGATTCTCTGGAGAGATCGAAGTGGTGGGAGGGCCCGAGTTGGTTGAGAAGACCAAGAAGAGATTGGCCCCATAAGGAAATATACCCTGACCCAGATATTGTGAACTCGGAAAAGAGAAAGATTGTTTTAACATCAACATGTATTGAAAGGGAAAAAGATCAGTACTACTATCGCTTTTCAAACTACTACAAGATATTGAGAGTAACTGCCTGGATGAGCCGGTTTTTAACAAATGCGAGAGGAACAATAGGTCAGCGAGTGAAAGGTGATCTTACTGTGAATGAAATTAAAAGGGCGGAACTGATGCTGGTGAGAGTTATCCAACGGGAATCCTTCACTGGACCAGAGGACAAGAGGTTGAAGGATTTCAAGTTATGCTGCGATTCTTTGGGATTGTTGAGGGTCAAAACTAAAATAAGTAGGAGACAAGATCTGGAAAGTTTTCGAATGCCTTTATTGTTGCCTTCTGATCATGACTTGGTATATTTACTCATTAGATGGAAGCATGAAACTTGGGGGCATGTGGGACTTCAAACTCTGATGAATTTATTAAGAGAGGATTATTGGATTTTGAAATTCAGGAGGACTGTAAGAAGGGTCATACATCAATGTGTTAAGTGTAGACGGTTCACGGCTAAATCGGGTTCTGTTGAATCCGTGGAATTACCTGAAAATAGAGTAAGGGATGCCTCAATATTTGAGGTAGTGGGGATAGACCTTACTGGACCACTTGTTTTAAGGAACAGGCGAAAGGTGTGGATTGTTATATTTAGTTGTGCCGTATATCGGGCGGTCCATTTGGAACTGGTGACTTCTCTTTCAACCGAGAACTTTCTGCAAGCTTTCAGACGTTTTGTAGCAAGGAGAGGACGCCCCTATGTAGTGTACTCGGACAACGGTACCAATTTTCGTGGTGCGAGCAGAGCTCTAGGGAATCTAGACAATGCGGTAGTCCAATCAGAGAGTACCAAGCAAAATATTAATTGGAAGTTTATCCCTCCGTCGGCTCCATGGTGGGGTGGATGGTGGGAAAGATTGATTGGTTTGCTGAAACAACTCCTTAGGAAGATTCTTGGTCAAGCTCGTTTGGAATTTGAAGAACTTTACACCATTATCTGTGACACAGAGTCTTTGATGAACTCACGTCCATTGACTTACATGTCTGAAGATGTCGAAGATCTTAGTCCATTAACCCCTGCCTTGTTCTTACACGACCTCAAAGAAATAGGAGTTCCAGATCTGGACTCTATTGAAAGGGCTAGTCTTCAGAAGAGATACCGATTTAGACAAAGGTTAAGAGAAGATCTGCGGAAGAGATTCCGGACGGAGTATTTTGGATTCTTAAGGCAAGAGACTAGAAGACGCTCGAAGACAAGACCTATCAAGGTGGGAGATCTGGTGTTGATTGGACAAGATAATGCTAAGCGAGTCAATTGGCCTTTGGCGAGAGTTGTGGAGGTCTACCCTGGCCGAGATGGACCTGTGAGGGTCGCCAAGTTGAGAACCTGCAAGGGCGTCCAGATTAGGCCGGTTCAACGGCTCTACAATTTAGAGATACCCGCCGATCTGGGGAGTACCTTGAGGAGTATACAGTCGGAACCACGCCGGGGAGGCTCCCGAGGAGAAGCCAGTAAAGACCCTACGAAGATAGCCCAATCCTAAAGAACTGGAATGAACGGTCGTTTCCCAACTATTGGTTGAGTTTCTGTAGAAAAACTCAAGGTGGGAGTATGTTGGGAAAAGAATGTTATTTTTCTTATAGATTTATATATTTTTAAATATATGTAAATTTAATCCATTATAAGAAACATATTTGCCATATGTAAATATTTATATGTATATATATTCGTGACAAAAAATAAAGTAGTTGACTGGTTAGAGTCGTGTGGTTTCTCGGCCCGCTCTCGAGAGGTCTACGCCTTGGTTGATACCTGCCTTAGACACTTCCGCGGATTTGACTTCTTGGGAATCGCTCTTCTCTACCTTTGAGATTCCACGGATTTTTTCCTCCCCGGGACCAGAATAAGAGACTTCGGGCGTCTGGGCAAAATAGAGCCTGGGCGCTGCGCCGCTGAACGCGACACCTATGTTGATTTATATTTAAAATTTGAATAGATTTTTTAAATCGTTGATTATGGTACTCAAAATGGTGAAAAAATATGACAATTATTTTGAAAATCTTTTAGTATTTGATTAAGAAATGGGTGTTTTGGTATAAAGATAACTATTATATATTAGTAAATTAAATTTTATTGCCCTCTATCGTTAAAATTTTGCACAAATAAATTTACTGGCAATGCGTTTCTTTTTTTTTAATCTCTACAGACCTTACTGCAATGATATTATTTAATGAATGAGAGGGCTTGGCTCATCAGTAGTGAACCCTCTCAGCGGTTTCGCCAAAGAGGGATCACTACTGATGAGCCAAGCCCTCTCATTCATTAAATCATATCATTGCAGTAAGGTCTGTAGAGATTTAAAAAAAAGAAACGCATTGCCAGTAAATTTATTTGTGCAAAAATTATAAAGATAACTAATAAGAAAAACAAAAATAAGTTTAGAATTATGATGAATGAGAGATTTTTAAAAATAATAATATTGATTTTTTTTTTCAAGTTGTAGATTTGGATAGTACCATTTTAGGTAAATTTTGGAAAGACATGTAAAATTAGTAAATTGGTAAAAATGCGTGATGGGTGAATTTTTTTTAAAGTAAAATTGAGAGTAATAAATTGAAATTTATATTTGATTAAAATTAAAGTAAATTTGATAAATGAGAGTGTGAAAGTTTCAAAAATTGAATAAAAAATGATATAAAAAAAGGTAAAAATTAATTTTTAAATGCTTAAAGTGAAAATATAAATACAAAATTTATGGGGAATCAAGTTGTGAACTTGAGGATAAAGTTAAGGTAGGTTTTTAAAAACTTACAATTTGGATGAAAGTTCAGCCAGGAGACTTGGTCTTTGGTTGTTTTCTTGATGACGTGGAAAGCGCTCCATGTAGGGGTTGTAGAAGCTTGTAGCTTCTCCAAAGTTGATTGCGCTTGTCGCCTTAAGCATTGTCTATGTCAGGCCGAAGGTGGAGAACTTCTCACCGGGTTTGCGTCATTCTACTCCTCGATTTCCATGACTTGGGGAATTTTCGGCTGTGTCGTTGGGGTGGTCAGCTTGCTCCTGACGTTGGTGATCTGTTAGCGGGTCTGCGGAGGTCCCTTGGGGCGGCGTTTATTCCGTAAATATCTCTTGTTGGGGAAGAGATTGCTTGGTCGTTTCGTTGGAATGGTCGGTTTGTTCCTTCATCTTCGCTCTTTCTCGCTTCTATCTGGGTAGGCTTCTTACCTTTTTCGTTTGTCGTGTCATTCTTCGTTTTGGTCATCCTGTCGACTATAAATGTGATGAGGTCTGGTAGCCTCTTGCATAATCTTGTCGACTAAATATGTGGTGTGAAATCCAGTCGACTTAAACTATGGTGTGAGTCCCTGTCAACTCTCTCTATACCGTGTTGACCGAGTGGAACAGTCAGGATAAGGAGTTTTCCAGTACCTCTCTGCACCTTGGAAGACCTTTTACAGCTCTCACAAAGTACAGGCAGTCGTGGTCGAGGCAGAGTGGAAAGCTTGGGAATGTCCATACAAAAAACGAAGACACAGTTGCACTAAGAAAGTTCCGTGAACAGATAAAAAATTGAGCTAGGAACGAAAGATGGAGAGATAGAAGAGTTCTTACTGGTCTACATGGTGGATGAGGTGGACCTGGGGTACAACCGACGACGGCTCACGCAGATGGTGAAGTGACTGTATTTTTGGCTAGGACGGAGGCTTTATATATATTTCCCGAGAAAGGGAGTATTGCATTTCACCAGATGTGTGAAGTGTGTGGATCGTCTGGTGAAATTCTAATCTTGCGCCGTCCTGACAGTTTCCAATCTGTCTTTAGATGTTGTTTAGTGACTTCCATCTATCTCGAATTTAGACGTTTTTGACTTCTATCTCTTTAGCTCAACTCTTAACCTATTACAGAGTTTATTTATTTGTCCTCAGTTTGTACAAAGTACATTGCATATGATGATGTAATGACACATGTCAATCATGCGTATAATCATTTACAGATGTGTTTCTATTATACAACATGAAAATATTGTTATAAGGTATATACAATATGGGGTTGCTGGGTTAAATTACCATATATACATATTATATCATATATGTAAACTATCAATGGGTCTATAAATAACATATCAATGCCTCACATATCTACTTTAACACAAGCTTTACTCTCTTTTGCTTTGTTCACGCATGCGCAGTTCATTTCTTCTGCCCTAACGTGAAGGCCATAGAAGGTGTTGCCATCAGGTAGAAAGATACGCGAGTTCACCGCCAAAGTAGCTGCAAATAAATCTCTGAGATATATAAAGGACGTCTTATAAATTTTGACTTCTTTTTTCAATAACAATTTGAAACATATATTTATCTGAAAAAATAATAGAAAATAAAAATAAAAAGTCAGGTCTTAATATTAAAAATAAAAAAGGCATAACATGACTAGGAGCACATGTGCTTTTTAGAATGCAGAGCGCCATCTGGTATAACAGAAATCAACTAAACATTGATTTCTGTTCCACCAGATGGCGCTCTGCCTTCTAAAAAGCACATGTGTTCCTGATCAGGATATGCCTTTTTTGTTTTTAATATATTTCTGATTTATTTTTAATATGTCTCTGAAGTCGACTACAATTCACCGTTGCGGGTAAAGATCCTGCACCAAGTATTGGCTGGTCCTGAGGCAGCTGGGCAGGGGCGCCAACACCCCACAACCTCGGGGTTGAGGGAATGAAGGAGTGACTTCGTGTGAATCCATCACGGACTCTTGAAACTCGTGGATCTGTGTATGCGCTATTGGGAGCGTCCTTGCCGAATGCGTCAAAGAAGCAAAGAGGTGTAAACAGCAGTTACACCCACGCCTACGGGCGTTTCCCTGCGACAACATCTTGCCTAGGAGGATGCTAATTCGTCGGCAGATTTAGGGTGGGCTGGGCACGAATACTAAAGTATGTATGGGGGATTGTCCTATTGGACTAGTTTACCCAAGTCAGGAAGACACGGACAGTAATTCTATCGACAATCACTCCTTTAGACGCTTCTTAACTAACTGCACAACTTCACGGAGCTAGATCCTGAATGCTAGGGCGAGGGACTATGTTAAATCATAGGTGTTATATTCGCCTGGAGAGCAAATAATAAAAAGCATGAAATCGTGAAGCGGAAGTTTTTTTTTGTAAGTTTTATTTTTTACCGAGCTTTCGAGATTTCTATTTTTTCACAAGAGAAAAAATCCTATTATATGTTCCCAATTTTTCTCCTGTGGAAGGGCGGAAATGCTTGAAAGCTCGAAAAAATAATAAAACCTTAAAAGAAATTTTCACCTCACAATTTCGTGATTTTTACTATGTCAAATGGTCTCACGAGCGTGCCTCAGCTCTCACTGGCTGGAAACCTAGGGTGGCAACTTGGAGACGTAAAACTCAGAGACACTCAAAATGGGCTCTCAGTGAATCTAAAAAAACGAAAATTTTATTATCGTTATAATATATCAATAATACTGTTTAGCACAAAGTATATAATATATATTTAAAAAATATAAGGTGAAAAAAAATGGCGAGTGTCGCAATGCTCTTTTAATTTGAAAATATTTTAACAGATTTCAACGCACTATTTGAAAGAAGGCCTGATTCCTCAGTGGTAAATCTGGGAGAGCTAGGTCTAGTTCAGCTATTACATTCGAACACAGTTTATTAGTGATGTTTCCTAGATTACATTTACACATGGTGAGTACATGAATTAGAAATAGCCCCAAAAAATACAACAAGGGTGATAATTGTTTTCTACTTTTGTACAATGTCCGTTGGACATTAGAAAGTCCAATTATTAAATATTTTATATGGTTGAAGGTGATCAAGGCAGCTATGAAAAAATATATGTTTCTGTATTCTATAAATATGAATATATATTTATGAGATAATATATTAGAAATACCTTTTTACAGATATACATTTCTCTAATCGATAATGGCGATTAATTAATAGGTGAAAGAGATCTTGCAATCTTCCTATCAGCGCATGTTTCTCATATTAGAATTGCGGCAAGATATCAAACTTTCCTTCTTTAACGATTCGTAGATATGTAACAATCAATTCTGGTAGGCATCGAACTCATTAGCATAGAGCCATTTGTAGTGTGGAATTGTAATTAAATAAACGCATCGCCTTTCTTTGGTTGTCAGCTATTTCGACGAACTGAAATAAATTAATAGTTAGTAGGGAGGGTGATGAACCGCGTCCTTATATTTGTGTTTATGTTCAAGAAAAAAAAAACGATCTAATTTTAATTTCCGTTCAGAAGTAAACTTATTGGACCTTTAGTTCATATTTCTGCTAATAGGTGGCAGCAGCCATCGCCATCCCGTTGACACGTACGATCAGGAACACTTGAGTCAGTTACTGACGTCGTTTTCATTTCTCATTTTAATAAAACATAATAAGAAGCTGAAAGTAACACATTTTCTGTATTTTCTAAGTCGTTAATATTTTATAAATGGTTTCACAATATAATAAAAAATATAATATCAAAATATAAATTTACCCTCTATAAAGAAAATTTCTCGACTGGAAATTCTGTAATCGCAGGCCACTTGGAAAGTTTTCCATAGAACCCTGATATCACCGAGGATGTGAGTCCTGTGAACTCTCAAACGGACAATTCAGAAACGATGCGTCATCCTATATATGAGACGGTGAACCTGCTAGCTTTATTTTAATTGGAGTGTTTTCTTAGAAAGAATTCTTTCAAACCTATTCATTATTTTTTTGTGTGTGTGTGTGTGTTCACATGTATTTCATTATTTAAGTTCAAACTATTTCGGATGTATATGATATTAAACGATAAAGCGTCTACAATATTAATAAAGCCATTAGACTTGATTGCTACATTTTATTAATTAAACTAGCCGAGTGACCCGGGCAACGCCCCGGGTTTACTCGAAGGGCCCGCAGGTGAGAAACTATAGACATTGGTTCCTATGCCTAAAAAATTATATAAAATGAAAAAAGAAGAAAAATACTAACAAATCAGAAAATAAAAGTGCAAACAACAATATATCCGAAGCATAACAATACAACCAACTCATGTTTGCTAAGCAATTTCAGGAAAGAAACTATAGGCATTAGTTGAAGAGTTTAAATAAATATATTTAGAGTGAAAAAATGACACAAATCAGCAAATAAAATTGCAAAAAATGCTACTATATCGCAGATAAGACAACATATAAAAGGAATGAAAATATTTAAAGGACCACATTAAAACTACATTTCTAGTTTTATATATACAATATAACCTCGATAATTCGACCATGTTTTGTTGTCTTGACCTACAGCCTATCATATAACAAAGTGTAATTCAACACTATCGATAATTCGACCATTTTAAATTTCAACAATTGTTTGTTGCTCAAATATAACTTCACTGCTAAAAAGGTATTACAGAGAAAATGGCTAAAATTGTAAATGTACAAAATGTATGTATAGAGCAGGGGAATAATAAATAAAGACCAAAATCAAATTAATTGATAATAAATAGATTATTGCCAAAAAAAAAAAATACAAAAAATATTTTTTTCTCCTTTCTTATCTTCACTCAATCATATTAGAGTGTCAAGCTTGTAAAGCTTGAAATTAACAACCATCACGATTGGGTGAAGTAGAATGCGTCTGCCTTTGTCATCAAGACTGGGAGCACTACTCAGTGGCAGGCCACTGACTTAGCTCCAAAAGAATGTATCCCTGGATTAGGAGCCCTTACAAGGTACTATCAGCCGGGCCAGCTGAGCCCAGGTTTTTTTAGTGAGCTTGTTACTGCTCCCCCTCCTCCATTTTCATCCTGGCTTGGGACCGGCAAAGGCGGAGTTTTTTTTCTTTCAGGTGAGAAACTTTAGGCATTGGTGAAAAGTGTAAATATATATTCTGGAAATGAAAAAAAAAGGATAAAATAAATCAGAATATAAATTTACAAACTATATTTCAGAGGAGACGATTTATAATAGGAATTCATTTAAATGACCTCATTAAAAACTACATTTTATATATACTTGGGTTCAACTTTACATGTATGCTATCCAAAGTTCGCACACTTGAAAAAGTCACATAAAGTCGTCTGTGCGTAAACACAGGCTCTTGTAGCAAAGGTTTGGCCTTGAGCCCTCTTTATAGTCATATATTTCAGACATTATACAGTGTGTTAAACTTTGGGTACTGTCAGTATATGTGCTTCAAGGACATGAGAGCACATGCGCTAGAACACCATACCTGTTCCATCGCAAAGATCCTATAGGCATTGGTGAAAGTGTAAATAAATATTTTGGAAATGAAAAAAAAAATTGCAGATATGACAACATATTAAAGGAATAAATTCATTTTAAAGACCTCATTAAAAACATAAAGTCGTCTGTGCGTAAACACAGGCTCTTGTAGCAAATGTTTGGCCTTGAGCCATCTTTATAGTCATATATTTCAGATATTATACAGTGTGTTCAACTTTGGGTACTGTCAGTATATGTGCTTCAAGGACATGAGAGCACATGCGCTAGAACACCATACCTGTTCCATCGCAAAGATCCTATAGGCATTGGTGAAAGTGTAAATAAATATTTTGGAAATGAAAAAAAATTGCAGATATGACAACATATTAAAGGAATAAATTCATTTAAAAGACCTCATTAAAAACAACAATTCTATATTTTTATATATACAATATAATCTAATTAATTCAACACACGATAATTCGACCATTTTTGGATGTCTCGACCTACGGCCTATCATATGACAAACTAATTCGACACTTTCGATAATTCAACTATTTTGGAAAATCAAATTTCAACAGCTGATATTTGTCTAAAACCCCTATTATTAACAACATATTAGACTGCAGAGTGCAAAAATGTAGAAAAGTGTATGTATATAATTGTATGCATATATTTGTATTTGTATTTTGTATTTGGCCTTGAGCCCTCTTTATAGTCATATATTTCAGACATTATACAGTGTGTTCAACTTTGGGTACTGTCAGTATATGTGCTTCAAGGACATGAGAGCACATGCGCTAGAAGACCATACCTGTTCCATCGCAAAGATCCTATAGGCATTGGTGAAAGTGTAAATAAATATTTTGGAAATGAAAAAAAATTGCAGATATGACAACATATTAAAGGAATAAATTCATTTAAAAGACCTCATTAAAAACATAAAGTCGTCTGTGCGTAAACACAGGCTCTTGTAGCAAAGGTTTGGCCTTGAGCCCTCTTTATAGTCATATATTTCAGACATTATACAGTGTGTTCATCTTTGGGTACTGTCAGTATATGTGCTTCAAGGACATGAGAGCACATGCGCTAGAACACCATACCCGTTCCATCGCAAAGATCCTATAGGCATTGGTGAAAGTGTAAATAAATATTTTGGAAATGAAAAAAAAATTGCAGATATGACAACATATTAAACTAATAAATTCATTTAAAAGACCTCATTAAAAACAACAATTCTATATTTTTATATATACAATATAATCTAATTAATTCAACACACGATAATTCGACCATTTTTGGATGTCTCGACCTACGGCCTATCATACGACAAACTAATTCGACATTTTCGATAATTCAACTATTTTGGAAAATCAAATTTCAACAGTTGATATTTGTCTAAAACCCCTATTATTAACAACATATTAGACTGCAGAGTGCAAAAATGTAGAAAAGTGTATGTATATAATTGTATGCATATATTTGTATGTAAATAATTGTATGCAAATAATTGTATGTATAGATCAATGAGTAAAATAATTTTTTTTTTGCTTATCCCTAGTACACGTGGTACAGGCCTTGATAATCATGGTGGGTAGAGTAGGCGACTGCTTTAACTGTAAGTACACCACATGTCTAAACATGTGAAAAGCAGTTCGACTTTGCATTTACAAATGTGCCAGAGCCCCGTTTGATTACTTGCGCTTGCTGGTGGGGTAGAACTTTTGCAAGAATCGGAAGCCATTGGAGCATTTTTTTTATTTTTCAGAAAAAAGTGCCCAATGCGGGAATCGAACCCGGGTCGTAGCGGTCGAAAACCAACGGCTTAGACCATCCTTCCACCAACCCCCAGTAAAATAAGTAAGTAAAAAGAAGACCAAAAATAAGTGATAATAATTTATTGAATAACAAATAAAATAAAAAATCTTTCAGGTGAAAAATTATAGGCATTGGTAAAAAAGTAAACAAGAGAAATAGCAATTGGGGTTTTGTGTCTGCGGCGAGTCATATTAGCACGCCTAGCTGTTAGGGAAGTGAGTCTTCCACGGCCTTTTCGAGGCATGACAGAAGACGCTGAAAAAAAAAAGGTAAAATAAGAACCAAGCAGAGGAAAACTATAAAACTGAAAGCCAGGACAGGCATAAAAAGAAAATTCCAAGCATGTGAGGAAACAATTGATGAAAAAAAAAAGGATTCCAAAAAAATACTGTAAAAAAGAAACCAGACACAAAAAGCAACAATTGAGTACACAAATACAGCATCAGCCTATTTATGAGAAGAAAAAAAAACGACAGACACAAAAATGGAGCTAAATTTAAATGAAAAACTATAACAGATCAAGTAATCAAATCAGGCATTATGAAATATACTGTAAAAAAGAAAATCAGACACAAAAATCAGACAAAAGAATAAATGAGATTTTATTCTTTAGTTCATTTATTAAATAAGACACAAAAATGGAGCTAAATTCAAATGAAAAACTATAACAAATTAATTAAAAAAAATAAGACCTAATCCAAATGTCACCATCATCAGACAAAAGAAAAAATGAGATTTTATTCTTTAGTTCATTTATTCTTTTGTCTGATGCTGTTGCTGAAACGTCACACACTATTAAATTATTTGGATTAGGTCTTATTAATGAGAAAAAAAAAAAGATGCCAAAGAGAGATGAAAAGACGCCAAAAAAGATAACCAGATACAAAAATTGTGCTAAATTCAAATGAAAAACTATAACAAACACTTATAAAAGATAATTATTATAGAATAAAAGTAATAATTCAATCTACAATTCGAAAAATAATATAACCTCAGCCTATTTATGAGAAAAAAAAAACGTTGCCAAAGACATTAGGAAAGATACTGCAAATAGAAAACATACACAAAAATTGAGCTCTATTTAAATGAAAAACTATAACAAAGTACTTACAAATTATAATCATAATCAAATGAATCAAAAATATATATTATAAATAGCGAACCCGGCCACGCGTTGCTGTGGCTAAATTGTAATATGTTAAATTAACATTATACTAAACTATTCAGTACAGTAGAGTTAATATTCACTTATAAAGATAAAAATGTTTTTGCCGATCTAAAGCCCTACGGGATTGAGAATGGAACGTTACGTTAAAATTTGAAAGTGATTTTTTATATATATCGATAATATAGCCCTTCATTGTAATCATTGATTATAATCACTGCATTAATAAATGTCAGTGAACTCGTTTATATGTATTGTTTTTTGTTTTCGAGATATTCTAATAGAACGTTCTAACATTTTCTGTTAAATATTAATATATGCACAAACACAGAATATAATCACTATGTCTTAATTTCGCTATAATTATTGTTATAAATATTATTCTAAAATAATTCGCCAGAAATCGTCCTGATAGTATACTAAACAACTTCCCAAAGTTTCATGGCAAACATCTAAAATAAAATAATACTTTTAATACTTTGCTACAATATTAAAAAGAGGGGGGCTTAGGTGTTTAAAATGTAAAATGTGCTCTAAATAGTATTACATAGAGCCTTCATAACAAACATATTTAAAATAAACCAATCAAAATATAATAATGCTGTAAAAACAGACCTTTCTACAATAATATAAAAGAAACGAAAATAAAAAAAGACACCCAAGCTGAGCCTCGAACCTAGGTTTGTTACAAATATTATTAAAAAATTGTGTATGTTAATTTTTATTTTAAAAAGCCTACATTTTAAATAAAATAATATTTTTAATAATTTGCAACAATAATATAAAAGAAATGAAAAAAAAAAAAAACACCCACGCTGAGCCTCGAACCTAGGTTGCGGGGGTACGAAGCTGTGTACCTAACCTATAAGTTAAGCTTGACGTTACAAATAAGATCATGCGAGGCTATTTAAGGCCATATGTCTGCCGCGAGGGGGTGCTGATTGCGAGTGAATCAACGTTTTATCGTAAATAAAAATGCAACGAAAGGTTATTTCTAAAGAGTAATTAGCCAGAATCCATCCCGGTAGTATACTAAACATCTTCCCAAAGTTTCATCACGATTGGTTGTAGTAATAAGACAAAAGAACGCATTTCAAAACAAACGAATTGATGATGATAAATGCAAAAAATCTACGATTGTAAAATAGATTAAATTAAAAAATAAAAATAACTGTTAACATTAGGAAAATAAAAACAGGCCTATCATACGAAGAAAAAAATAACGAAAATTTTGGTATATAGATCGTTATGTGTAGTTCAGAATCTTCGGAGGAGATAGCTCAGGACTTTACAATGGAAAACTCTGTTACGGTATTATCTATATAGATATCGATATCTCACATCATGAACCAAATCATCTTAAAATACGCAACCAATTGTTGTCTATATAGATAATACCGTAACAGAGTTTTCCATTGTAAAGTCCTGAGCTATCTCCTCCGAAGATTCTGAACTACACATAACGATCTATATACCAAAATTTTCGTTATTTTTTTCTTCGTATGATAGGCCTGTTTTTATTTTCCTAATGTTAACAGTTATTTTTATTTTTTAATTTAATCTATTTTACAATCGTAGATTTTTGCATTTATCATCATCAATTCGTTTGTTTTGAAATGCGTTCTTTTGTCTTATTACTACAACCAATCGTGATGAAACTTTGGGAAGATGTTTAGTATACTACCGGGATGGATTCTGGCTAATTACTCTTTAGAAATAACCTTTCGTTGCATTTTTATTTACGATAAAACGTAGATTCACTCGCAATCAGCGCCCCCTCGCGGCAGACATATGGCCTTAAATAGCCTCGCATGATCTTATTTGTAACGTCAAGCTTAGCTTATAGGTTAGGTACACAGCTTCGTACCCCCGCAACCTAGGTTCGAGGCTCAGCGTGGGGGTTTTTTTTTTTTCATTTCTTTTATATTATTGTTGCAAATTATTAAAAATATTATTTTATTTAAAATGTAGGCTTTTTAAAATAAAAATTAACATACACAATTTTTTAATAATATTTGTAACAAACCTAGGTTCGAGGCTCAGCGTGGGTGTCTTTTTTTATTTTCGTTTCTTTTATATTATTGTAGAAAGGTCTGTTTTAACAGCATTATTATATTTTGATTGGTTTATTTTAAATATGTTTGTTATGAAGGCTCTATGTAATACTATTTAGAGCACATTTTACATTTTAAACACCTAAGCCCCCCTCTTTTTAATATTGTAGCAAAGTATTAAAAGTATTATTTTATTTTAGATGTTTGCCATGAAACTTTGGGAAGTTGTTTAGTATACTATCAGGACGATTTCTGGCGAATTATTTTAGAATAATATTTATAACAATAATTATAGCGAAATTAAGACATAGTGATTATATTCTGTGTTTGTGCATATATTAATATTTAACAGAGAATGTTAGAACGTTCTATTAGAATATCTCGAAAACAAAAAACAATACATATAAACGAGTTCACTGACATTTATTAATGCAGTGATTATAATCAATGATTACAATGAAGGGCTATATTATCGATATATATAAAAAATCACTTTCAAATTTTAACGTAACGTTCCATTCTCAATCCCGTAGGGCTTTAGATCGGCAGAAACATTTTTATCTTTATAAGTGAATATTAACTTTACTGTACTGAATAGTTTAGTATAATGTTAATTTAACATATTACAATTTAGCCACAGCAACGCGTGGCCGGGTTCGCTATTTATAATATATATTTTTGATTCATTTGACTATGATTATAATTTATAAGTACTTTGTTATAGTTTTTCATTTAAATAGAGCTCAATTTTTGTGTATGTTTTCTATTTGCAGTATCTTTCCTAATGTCTTTGGCAACGTTTTTTTTTTCTCATAAATAGGCTGAGGTTATATTATTTTTCGAATTGTAGATTGAATTATTACTTTTATTCTATAATAATTATCTTTTATAAGTGTTTGTTATAGTTTTTCATTTGAATTTAGCACAATTTTTGTATCTGGTTATCTTTTTTGGCGTATTTTCATCTCTCTTTGGCATCTTTTTTTTTTCTCATTAATAAGACCTAATCCAAATAATTTAATAGTGTGTGACGTTTCAGCAACAGCATCAGACAAAAGAATAAATGAACTAAAGAATAAAATCTCATTTTTTCTTTTGTCTGATGATGGTGACATTTGGATTAGGTCTTTTTTTTTTTTTATTAATTTGTTATAGTTTTTCATTTGAATTTAGCTCCATTTTTGTGTCTTATTTAATAAATGAACTAAAGAATAAAATCTCATTTATTCTTTTGTCTGATTTTTGTGTCTGATTTTCTTTTTTACAGTATATTTCATAATGCCTGATTTGATTACTTGATCTGTTATAGTTTTTCATTTAAATTTAGCTCCATTTTTGTGTCTGTCGTTTTTTTTTCTTCTCATAAATAGGCTGATGCTGTATTTGTGTACTCAATTGTTGCTTTTTGTGTCTGGTTTCTTTTTTACAGTATTTTTTGGAATCCTTTTTTTTTTTCATCAATTGTTTCCTCACATGCTTGGAATTTTCTTTTTATGCCTGTCCTGGCTTTCAGTTTTATAGTTTTCCTCTGCTTGGTTCTTATTTTACCTTTTTTTTTTCAGCGTCTTCTGTCATGCCTCGAAAAGGCCGTGGAAGACTCACTTCCCTAACAGCTAGGCGTGCTAATATGACTCGCCGCAGACACAAAACCCCAATTGCTATTTCTCTTGTTTACTTTTTTACCAATGCCTATAATTTTTCACCTGAAAGATTTTTTATTTTATTTGTTATTCAATAAATTATTATCACTTATTTTTGGTCTTCTTTTTACTTACTTATTTTACTGGGGGTTGGTGGAAGGATGGTCTAAGCCGTTGGTTTTCGACCGCTACGACCCGGGTTCGATTCCCGCATTGGGCACTTTTTTCTGAAAAAAAAAAAAAAATGCTCCAATGGCTTCCGATTCTTGCAAAAGTTCAACCCCACCAGCAAGCGCAAGTAATCAAACGGGGCTCTGGCACATTTGTAAATGCAAAGTCGAACTGCTTTTCACATGTTTAGACATGTGGTGTACTTACAGTTAAAGCAGTCGCCTACTCTACCCACCATGATTATCAAGGCCTGTACCACGTGTACTAGGGATAAGCAAAAAAAAAATTATTTTACTCATTGATCTATACATACAATTATTTGCATACAATTATTTACATACAAATATATGCATACAATTATATACATACACTTTTCTACATTTTTGCACTCTGCAGTCTAATATGTTGTTAATAATAGGGGTTTTAGACAAATATCAACTGTTGAAATTTGATTTTCCAAAATAGTTGAATTATCGAAAATGTCGAATTAGTTTGTCGTATGATAGGCCGTAGGTCGAGACATCCAAAAATGGTCGAATTATCGTGTGTTGAATTAATTAGATTATATTGTATATATAAAAATATAGAATTGTTGTTTTTAATGAGGTCTTTTAAATGAATTTATTAGTTTAATATGTTGTCATATCTGCAATTTTTTTTCATTTCCAAAATATTTATTTACACTTTCACCAATGCCTATAGGATCTTTGCGATGGAACGGGTATGGTGTTCTAGCGCATGTGCTCTCATGTCCTTGAAGCACATATACTGACAGTACCCAAAGTTGAACACACTGTATAATGTCTGAAATATATGACTATAAAGAGGGCTCAAGGCCAAACCTTTGCTACAAGAGCCTGTGTTTACGCACAGACGACTTTATGTTTTTAATGAGGTCTTTTAAATGAATTTATTCCTTTAATATGTTGTCATATCTGCAATTTTTTTTCATTTCCAAAATATTTATTTACACTTTCACCAATGCCTATAGGATCTTTGCGATGGAACAGGTATGGTCTTCTAGCGCATGTGCTCTCATGTCCTTGAAGCACATATACTGACAGTACCCAAAGTTGAACACACTGTATAATGTCTGAAATATATGACTATAAAGAGGGCTCAAGGCCAAATACAAAATACAAATACAAATATATGCATACAATTATATACATACACTTTTCTACATTTTTGCACTCTGCAGTCTAATATGTTGTTAATAATAGGGGTTTTAGACAAATATCAGCTGTTGAAATTTGATTTTCCAAAATAGTTGAATTATCGAAAGTGTCGAATTAGTTTGTCATATGATAGGCCGTAGGTCGAGACATCCAAAAATGGTCGAATTATCGTGTGTTGAATTAATTAGATTATATTGTATATATAAAAATATAGAATTGTTGTTTTTAATGAGGTCTTTTAAATGAATTTATTAGTTTAATATGTTGTCATATCTGCAATTTTTTTTTCATTTCCAAAATATTTATTTACACTTTCACCAATGCCTATAGGATCTTTGCGATGGAACAGGTATGATGTTCTAGCGCATGTGCACTCATGTCCTTGAAGCACATATACTGACAGTACCCAAAGTTGAACACACTGTATAATATCTGAAATATATGACTATAAAGATGGCTCAAGGCCAAACATTTGCTACAAGAGCCTGTGTTTACGCACAGACGACTTTATGTTTTTAATGAGGTATTTAAAATGAATTTATTCCTTTAATATGTTGTCATATCTGCAATTTTTTTTTCATTTCCAAAATATTTATTTACACTTTCACCAATGCCTATAGGATCTTTGCGATGGAACAGGTATGGTGTTCTAGCGCATGTGCTCTCATGTCCTTGAAGCACATATACTGACAGTACCCAAAGTTGAACACACTGTATAATATCTGAAATATATGACTATAAAGATGGCTCAAGGCCAAACATTTGCTACAAGAGCCTGTGTTTACGCACAGACGACTTTATGTTTTTAATGAGGTATTTAAAATGAATTTATTCCTTTAATATGTTGTCATATCTGCATTTTTTTTTTCATTTCCAAAATATTTATTTACACTTTCACCAATGCCTATAGGATCTTTGCGATGGAACAGGTATGGTGTTCTAGCGCATGTGCTCTCATGTCCTTGAAGCACATATACTGACAGTACCCAAAGTTGAACACACTGTATAATGTCTGAAATATATGACTATAAAGAGGGCTCAAGGCCAAACCTTTGCTACAAGAGCCTGTGTTTACGCACAGACGACTTTATGTGACTTTTTCAAGTGTGCGAACTTTGGATAGCATACATGTAAAGTTGAACCCAAGTATATATAAAATGTAGTTTTTAATGAGGTCATTTAAATGAATTCCTATTATAAATCGTCTCCTCTGAAATATAGTTTGTAAATTTATATTCTGATTTATTTTATCCTTTTTTTTTCATTTCCAGAATATATATTTACACTTTTCACCAATGCCTAAAGTTTCTCACCTGAAAGAAAAAAAACTCCGCCTTTGCCGGTCCCAAGCCAGGATGAAAATGGAGGAGGGGGAGCTGTAACAAGCTCACTAAAAAAACCTGGGCTCAGCTGGCCCGGCTGATAGTACCTTGTAAGGGCTCCTAATCCAGGGATACATTCTTTTGGAGCTAAGTCAGTGGCCTGCCACTGAGTAGTGCTCCCAGTCTTGATGACAAAGGCAGACGCATTCTACTTCACCCAATCGTGATGGTTGTTAATTTCAAGCTTTACAAGCTTGACACTCTAATATGATTGAGTGAAGATAAGAAAGGAGAAAAAAATATTTTTTGTATTTTTTTTTTTGGCAATAATCTATTTATTATCAATTAATTTGATTTTGGTCTTTATTTATTATTCCCCTGCTCTATACATACATTTTGTACATTTACAATTTTAGCCATTTTCTCTGTAATACCTTTTTAGCAGTGAAGTTATATTTGAGCAACAAACAATTGTTGAAATTTAAAATGGTCGAATTATCGATAGTGTTGAATTACACTTTGTTATATGATAGGCTGTAGGTCAAGACAACAAAACATGGTCGAATTATCGAGGTTATATTGTATATATAAAACTAGAAATGTAGTTTTAATGTGGTCCTTTAAATATTTTCATTCCTTTTTTATGTTGTCTTATCTGCGATATAGTAGCATTTTTTGCAATTTTATTTGCTGATTTGTGTCATTTTTCACTCTAAATATATTTATTTAAACTCTTCAACTAATGCCTATAGTTTCTTTCCTGAAATTGCTTAGCAAACATGAGTTGGTTGTATTGTTATGCTTCGGATATATTTTAATCCTAAGCAGGGTCTTTACGAATGGTACACGTATGGTTACACAGTGCATGTGCTCTCATGTTCTTGAAGTAGTGTAGATGTGTTGTTTGCACTTTTATTCTCTGATTTGTTAGTATTTTTCTTCTTTTTTCATTTTATATAATTTTTTAGGCATAGGAACCAATGTCTATAGTTTCTCACCTACGGGCCCTTCGAGTAAACCCGGGGCGTTGCCCGGGTCACTCGGCTAGTTTCCTAATAATACTGGTGGAATTTCACATATAAACGCAGAAACAAATATGAATTCACATGACTCATACTATCTATTTACCAAATATCGAAAGGGTTTACATTCTTGCCCATGTATTAGACATGAACCATACAGTTTGATATTTGTTTATATAAACATTATATAAAGGAAGCTTCTATTTATATAACTTGAAAAATATGATAAATATTGAAATAAATCTAACGTGAAGTTCTTATAAAAATATATATAAATTTTGTTATTTGCGGATGAGTCCCCAATGTATAAGTTATAGAATGAGATTACTTCTCGATCCATTCAAATTAGGTTATTGAGAATGTATATTTTAAAATCCTATATTGTGAAAGGAATATGGTATAGAGAGAAGGAAATATAGAGATAGAATTATTGGGAGAGTTTAAAATCAATATTGAGGGAAGCTGAGATTATTGAAGAAATCAGCTTAGATTGGCTAACGAAGTTTGCCCGGCATCTTGCTAACGATGTTTGTCTAATAATGAAGGGAATTATCGATGTAGTGATAACTTGGTTATATCCCCGGACCTGATTACAACTCTAGCACCAGTAAACATCCCTTCCACCATAGCTCTCCTTCTCTATATTCTCCCTTTTACAGGCGAAAATGTTCACAGACTTTTTAGATATATATATAATGAATATATTTATTAATATTATAATCCTTTCGGGGTAAAATTATAAAAAAAAAAGACAATTCGCTGAGGGAAGAGTTAATTTTTTCACATATAACGGCCATACAAGTTTTCGGGCTCAACAGCCCTTCGACAGGTATAAGTCGAATTATTTATTTTAATTATGAATATATTTGTATCAGAATTTTGAGCTAAATTGGAATGTATCGATGCCAACTTCTTTCTTGGATGTTTGCAGCCTCTTATAGCCTTATCAGAAGTTATAAGATCATTTCATTTATTATAGAATCTATATTTGATTATCGAACAAATTTCTCAGAAATGAATATATGAATTTATTATGGTTTACTTATCATTTATTTATGCGATGTTGCTTCAACGCTTTCTGTAAATATGAGACAGATATATATATAACTAGCCGAATGACCCGGGCAACGCCCAAGTTTTACCCGATTAAATGTTTTTATTCAAATACTATTCGTTACAATTCTAAATTGGCACCGTGGATGTCACTTTTGTGAAGCGTCCCGCTCCAAACTTTGTGTGTTTTTAAAATATAAAAATAAAAATATAAATTTTCACAACGATATTTGTAAATTATATTATTTTGATTTTCAAATACTATTCGTTACAATTATAAATTGGCGCCGTGGACGTCACTCTTGTGAAACGTCCCGCTCCAAACTTTGTGTCTGAGAAGCGATATTTTTATAGAAAGATGATCTGGCTTTTGTTTTCTGCTCGAATGAATGTTTTTCTGTTAGAATTTTGTTCCTGCGTACAAAAAATGAACTGGTTTCACCCGTGGTCTCTGCCTTTTGGAATTTTTACCGATATAATTCTGTATCTGATAATCAAACATAATACAGCAATATTGTCATCATCATTTTCTGACTAAAAAAACGACTATTTTTGCCCAGAACCTGTCAATTTTATTTTTTATTGGCTAAAAATCCGATAAATATATTTTCCAGATTTTTCTCTATGTCCTGTCAAAACACGTTTCACATGTACATTAGGTCAGCTGATATTACCTCCCATCTTCACCGCTAGAGGCGCTGCTTGCGAGCGAAAAGGCAAATTTGCAACGCAATTTGCAAATAACTCGAAGAATATTCGGGATAGAGACCTGAAATTTTCACTATAAGTTTTTCCAGATTCTACTCTATATACTGTTAAAATTTCAGTCAGATTTGTACGTATTGTGGAGGTGTATAGCCGACATAGATACCCACATACATACATACATACATACGCCGACCGTGCGGCCACGCGTCTCGCGAGCTCCGCGTCTTTCGCCTTTGGCGTCTGTCTAAATGTCCTTAGACATGCCATTTTTGGTACCAGACCGGGATCTGCTGATGTCGTGCCTGAAAGGCCCAGCAACGTATCCCAATCGGGTGAAGAAATATAATCGGAAAACCGCCTTCAGAAGAAGGCATCTGAAGAAAAATATAAAAATCAAAATCATGCAAATTCGCCGGCAGGCGTTAAGCATGTAAATTTGGCCGCCGAGCGTGACGTCACGGCGCCAACGAGTGCTGCTTCTTCCAGCGCAAACTCGGCCAATCCGGCCTCGCGGAGTTGGGGAGACACCGAGATGGCAGAGGTGGAATCCAACGACGGCTACACCCTCGTCGGAAACAAGAAGAGGCGCCTCGGCTCACCGTCATCTGAGCACGCTCCAAGGCAGCCCAACAAGCCTGGAGAGCAGCGCGGCTCCCAGCAGCATAAGCGGCCAACAGGGCCGAGGAAAGTGCCGCCCCAGGAGATCAAGGCGACACGCAAGAACATCGCCGAGGCCAAGGCGAGGCAGAACTCATCTACCCACGAAAACTACATCTTCGTGGAGCGGTGCCCAGAGATCCCGGACTACACCTACCTAAAGGCAATGTCCAAGCTGGTCGGGGGGCCAAATAACATTACACAATTCAGCAGAATGAACGGCCATTACCTCGTGGGCTTAGCGACCAAAGATCTTGCGCGCCGTCTGGTTGAGGGCGGCCTAGAGATCGAGGAAACGACCCTTAGGGTCTTTCCCTACCGCAAGAGGGCCGAGCGAATCGTCGTCGCCAACCTGCCAGGCTTCGTGGAGGACTTCACCGTCGTGAACGCCCTGAGCCCATACGGGAGGGTCACCTCCATCGCCCCCATCCTGGTCAAAATGGGGGAGTTCACATTCACCGACGGCCGCCGGGAGGCCTTCATCCTGCTCAAGGACGGCATCAAGCTGGACAGGCTGCCCACCCGCCTGGACATTCAATCCAAGGGAGATTCCCTGTCCGCCTTCCTCTCCTTTGGCATAAAGTGCTCAAAATGCGGAAAACAGGGCCACCGCAGAGCCAACTGTCCAGCGCTCGCCAGGCAGACCATCAGCTCCAGGCAGACAGCGTCCCCCACCGACGCAAGGCCCCCTTCTCCTCCTCCTCCTCCCCCTCAGCAGCCAAGGCAGCCATCACCTGCGCCCGCAGCGCCGGCGTCCCCTGTTCCACCTGCGGAGACGTCAACTGAGGCTACCGCGATCCCTTCGGCGCCCCAGCCTGCCGAACCAAAGAATCATGCCCAGCCCGCCCCTGCTGCCCACCCTGCTCCTCTGGCTCCCCCGCGGCCCCCCGGGGCAAGGACCCCTCTGCTCGACTGCGTGATGACGAACGAGGAAGAACTTTCAACCTCTTCCACGTCTTCCCAGAAGCGCACCGGACGCGCCCAGCTCGAGAAACACCTTGACGGGCTCCCCACCCTCCCCATCGTCCAATCCGTGCTCCAGGACCTTGGCAGAGCTGCTAAGACCTTGGACCTCCTCTCCTCCCGAAAGATGCTGAAGAAGGACCTGGCCTCGCTACCGGCCGCCCAAGTTGCCTCTCTCCTCGAGCTGACCAACACCATCCTGGCCGCACACCCTGACACCGACTCCACTGTACAGAGGGTCCTCAGGAGGGCCAAGAAGCCGCTTGAGAAAAAGCGTCGCTGAACTACAGGGTCGCTACCATCAACGCGCGAGGGCTCGCCACTCGGGGGAGGAGCCTTGTCCTGTGTCATCTCCTCAAACAACATCGAGTGGACATCGCGTTTGTCCAGGAGACAAACGCATTTCACCTGGATAGCCGCCAAGACCTCTGCCTCGGCTACAACACTTTTGTCCTGACCCATCCCGTTGCCATCCCGGGATCCGGACTCGCCTGCGTCTTCGAGCCAGGCGTCGCCGTGCTACGACATCGTGTCCTGTGGCCGGGCCACATTGCCTTGGCCGTCATCGATGTCCACGGCGAGGAGATGACCATCATCAACGCCCATCTGGCACACGACCCCCGCGAGCGGCGAGAGCAATTGGAGCTCCTGGCGGCAACAGCGATCCAAGAAGGGGCCTGGGTCCTCGGGGATCTCAACATCAGGGAGCCTTCGTCGTCCTCCGCGGATGCCCTCGCCGCTCTTCTGGACCTGGCTGCGCTGGTGGACGTGGCCACCCAGTTTGATGCCGCCCACCTGCCCACCAGAGTCGCTAGCCGCGGCGACCAAATTGAGAGCAGCCGCCTGGACCGGATCCTCGTCCCTGCTGGAGTCCTGGATCGCGTGACCACCTACGCGACCAGCCACTACCATCTCTCAGACCACCGCCTCGTGCTGCTCCAGGTGGGCCCGCCCGCCGTCTCCCCTCACCAGCCTCGCTTGGCCGCGATGCTCCGCTCGGGCCTTGCCCTGGAACACCTGGCTGGCTTCATTCGGGAGTTGGAGGAAGACCTTGCGCACGACGACGATGACGGGATCCTGTTGTGGGACAGGTGGACCACCATCAAGGCGGGGCTGTTAGCGGAGGCCAGATCCCTGCACGACCCACGCCACGCTGCCAGCGACAGCTACATCCACAGGGCAAGGCGCTATATCGCGGCGCAGCTCGAGGCCTCCTCCATCCGGGCCGACTACCCGTCACTGCCGGACCTGGCACGCGCCATCCGCCTCCGACGCCCGGTCAGCATCATCAGGGACGAGCAGGATAACATCATCGAGGGCCTCGAGCTTCGGCGGAGGGCGTTTGCGACCTTCCAGCCCCGCTTCGCCCGTCCGACCAGCGACCCAGCTGCGGGAGCCGCCTTCATCGGCAACAGCATGATCACCCCCACCAGCGAGCTGGGCGAGGAGGACCCTCTCCACCGGCCCGAAATCTGCCCCAGCGAGATTGCCGCCGCCATCCGCCGCCTCACTCGCGGAAAGGCCCCCGACTGGGACGGCTTGCCATGCGAACTCCTCGCCGCCTTCGAGGACTTCTTCGCCGAAGCTCTGGCCCGAGTGTTTGCGGCGTCACGGCTCCGCGGAGACCTGCCTCCGTCGACATTTGCCTGGTGCCCAAGGCCCGCGGCGGTCGCGGCCTTGAGGGATACAGGCCCATCGCACTGCCCTCGGCCGACTACAGGGTGCTGGCTGCCATTCTCCACCGGCGCCTCAAGCCCCACCTACGAGCCCTGGTACCAGACTGCCAGACGTACGCCGTCCCCGGGAGGTCCCCGTCCTGGAACATCGCCAGGGTGACGGATGCTGTTGAGGAGGCAACCGTTATGGGCTCGCCGCTGGCCGTCATGGGTGTCGACCTGGAGTCCGCCTTCGACTCCCTCGACCGCGGCTTCCTGGAGTCCCTAATGACGTCCCTCCGCCTCCCGCCGGCCTTCATGGGCTGGACTAACATCTTGTACGCCGGGGCGGACGCAACGATCCGGGCTGGAGGCTTTCACACCACCGCCTTCCCCCTCCTCAACGGCCTACGGCAGGGCTGCGCCGTGAGTGCCGCGCTCTTTAGCATTGCTACGGGGCCGCTGCTACGTCGCCTGGAGTCGACCCTCGGCGTGGGCAACGTCATCGCCTACGCCGACGACATCGTCCTCCTTATCCATCGCGACGAAGAATTCGAGCGGGTGGCGACCGTCCTCGAAGACTTCAAGCGGGCCTCCGGTATCGCCGTCAACCTCGGGAAGAGCGCGGGCCTTTGGTGCGGCGCCTGGCGCAACCGCGGCGACTCCCCTCTCGGCGCCTCCTGGTCGACCACCTCCATCAGGGTCCTCGGGCTCGACATCGCCCCCAGGAGCTCCGTAGCCCATCAGGAGCAGCATCTTCTCGCCCTCCTGGAGTCCGCCTGCCGCCGATGGACGCCCTTCACCCGCGGCCTCTCCCTCGTCGGGCGAGCTAGAGCGGCGAACTCGCTGGTGGGCTCCACCATCCAGCATCACCTGCACGGGTACCTGCCATCACCCCCGACCATCGCCAAGCTGCAGGCCCGACTAGCGAGGTTCGTCTGGGGGCCCGAGCACACGGCGTGGCTTCCCGCCGCCGTCATGGCGAGGCCCGTTGCCATCGGAGGCCTCGGCCTCCTCGACCTGGCAACCCAACTCCAGCTCGCCTGCCTCAAGGGTGTGCAGGTCGCGCTCCGCGGAGGCAGGAACGGCTTCGACTGGCTGGTCGCTAGCAGCAGCGAGGCCTGGATCCGCCCTCCGCCAGACGGCACGCGTCTCCAGCCCCGCCGTCTCCGGCTGCTGAAGCTGTGGGAGGAGGCCTTCAAGATCCTGAGCCTCAATCACCGGGCGGTCCCCACATCTCAGCTGCTGGACATCCCAATCATCGGTGGCTGCCGGTTCCTTCGCCCTCCCGACCTCCTGGCCCCTGCCCGCTGGCGCGGAGCCCGAGTCCGGGACCTTCTCGCGGAGGGCCACCTCATCGCCCGCCCTACGCGCTCCGTCCTGCCTGACGCCGCGGCCCTGGGCGCCTTCTGCCGGAGGCTGACCTCCGAGAACGCCGTGGGCTTCGGGGGGAGTCTCCATCTTCATCATCTTCATTAGCTGCGGCTGTGGTGCTGCGCGGGACGGCCACGCCGTTCCTCAACGGCCTCACGACGCGCTCGGCCCGACGGGCCCTGGATCGTCCGCGCCTCGCGGCCACGCCGATCTCCCGATTCTTGGCGAGATGGGCACCCACCATCAGCCCACCATCCAGGATCGACTGGGCCTCGCTTCGGCGCTGCGCCTTCTCGGGGCATGAGGCGGATGCCGCCTTCAAGTTGGCCCTCCACGCTCTACCCCATCCGGCCCATCCTGCCTCGGCCGGCCCCTCGTGTCCTGCCTGCGGGTCCGTCGACCGCTCCCTCGGCCACCGCTACTGGAGCTGCTCTTCCATCAGGCCCCTCATCAGAGAGGCCTTTAACATCATCGGGCGGCCCCCTGACCTGCAGGCCTGGATCTTCGGCGGGTCCGGCCTTGAGGACGACGCCCTGACCATCCTGGCGTCGGCAAAGCTGCGCGTCTATCGCCACTTTGTCCAGGTTGGGCTCGGTGGAGTGGAGGACCCGCTCATCGCCTGGACGAGGACCCTCCAGCGCCGAGGATGCCTTCCTTCTTCCTCCATCATCACTTTATGAATATGTATATATTCCATTTCTGTATATATTTTTTTCCTTCTTAAAATGTTCTCTTTGAATAATTTGTAATATTGTCGAGATGACAATAAATATGTTTTAATTGTCATTGTCATACATACATACACTGACTTTTATATATATAGGGATAAATAAAGGTTGACTACCCGGTCTGGTCTTGTCTACAATACAGAGCATAATGATTTACTGCGATACAGATACAGAACACAACGAATTACTAGGAATTATTCATTTTCCGAGAAAAATATAATTACAAGATAAAAAGACCAAATCCAAAAAAAATTGATAGTGTGTGACGTTTCAGTAACAGCGTTGTTACCATCATCAAACAAAATCAAAATGAGGGAAAA
Source organism: Cordylochernes scorpioides (assembly GCA_030710605.1). Lineage (NCBI taxonomy): Eukaryota > Metazoa > Arthropoda > Arachnida > Pseudoscorpiones > Chernetidae > Cordylochernes > Cordylochernes scorpioides. The sequence goes on from CP092864.1 coordinate 93,130,478, forward strand.
TATCACAGCATGTTCTTAAATAGTACGGTTATCATGTGAATAAACAATATAGCATATATACACACACACATAAGCCTTTTTATTGGGGCATCCAGCCCTATACATGATTCCCCTCTACGGGATTTAGGAAAGGAAGATATTTAAAAAGTAAAAACTAGAAAACAAGAAGTAATAAGGAAAGAGAGAAGAAAGAAAAACCAAACAAAAAGAAATATAACCATATATACAAAAAATAAACATACAGAGCAAAAGGAACCGTACAATATAGCATATATGAAAACAAGGGTTTTCTAAAAACAACCTAAAATATTAATTTTAGAAATAGAACAGGAAAAAACCCTCTTTTTTTAAATAAAAAATATTTATATTTAAATTATTGAAATTATTTTTTAGAAAGTTTTTTTTTTCAACTTCTATCAATAATATTTTAGGTTGCCTTAGAAAATGCTGCGCTATCTAGTTTTCACATTTGATAACAGTACTATTTAAGAACATGCGCTGTGATATTTTTTCTCATTTATTCTTTTGTATGATGATGATAACAGCATTATTACCGAACGTCACACACTATTAATTTCTTTGTATTTGGTTTTATTACCTTGTAATTTTAATATATAATCCAAATTGTACCCTATAACGAGAAAAATATAGTTATTATTTATAATATCTATATAATGAAGTCGTTATGAATGTATATTTGCTGATAAAACTGCATTAAATTGTGTTTATAGAAGTTTCAAATCTAATTTCACAATAATTTAAATGTCGTTTTAAATTCAAACTCCCAAATGACTTCCCGAGTTAATTCCCAGTTTCATCAACTACTCCGATTCCATTTGGGGGATTTGAATATCTCTCCATACAAAACGAAAAATATCTTCTTCGGGGCTCCCCAGATTGTATTATCTAATATTTTTTAAAGTTTTATTGTAAACCTTGAGCAGCACTCTGAGAATCATAGATATAACAAAAATAAAGGGGAAAATGTAATAAATATGGTGAAATCAAGGTTTTATATGTGCATATTAATATTCTTTCGAAAATAAATATAAAGAAAGGACAAATTTTAAAATTATTTATTCATTTTAAGGAGTATTACTTTTAATATGTTAAATAAAATTATATATGAAGATACCTTAATTTAAAAGGCATATATTGCATCTAAATATTATTTATTTTACCAATATTTCAGTTGGCTGAACGCCAACCTTTTTCAAGGTGTTATAACATATTAATGTGTATATCTATATGGAATGAGAGAGAGAGAGTCAATTAAAAAAAAAAAAAACTTATCAAGGTAAAATTAAAAACAAGTGTTGACTACCGAGGCGTCTCGTTTCTTATCTGTCGATAACATTCCAAGAACATGTTGCCGCCCAGAGAGGATTATCAGGTGTCCCATGGAGCTGCCTGGCTTGTAGAGCCACTTGACAATATTGCGGAAGGAAGCTACCCATGCACGAAACAGATAAAAACTATGAATTTATTTCGTTGTCTCTATGTATAACGTCCATATTCAGGTTGAGGTTTGTCTCGTTTTTCACCTGAATCCGGGTTCTGCGCAAGATTCTGACCAAAATTCATTCATTTATGATACGTTTTTGTAAATTAAAGTGGCCTTTTTCGTAATTTATAACATTTTACACAAATTTGATTAACTAAAGAAGACCTGCGTTGATATATTTATATTGCTGATTTATGCTGTTTGGGGTTTTCTTTAGTGCCTTTACTGTCTCTCTCTCTCTCTCTCTCGTGCGAGGATGTACGGGCGCGCGCTCCTGCCCCAACTTTAGAGGCTTAAAGTTTTTAACCCTCCGAAAAGAAGAGGAATTTAAAAAAATATATTTTTCGGGATGGAGTTGGACGATATGGAGATAAGTAATCCTTATGGGTTATTGGCGGAGAGCCAACATCAAGACCTACAAGATGGTGTTAGTTCCATCTTTGTAGAAGAAAGGGATGTCGAGATAGAGACGAAAAATAATTCAGCGGAAAATCGCATGAATTTAAAAAAGGTAGACGGCTATGTAAATTCGTCTACAAAGAACGGCAGCGATGCAGATCAGGCTGCGGAAACAATCGAGAAAAATGTTAATTGGGCGGATCAAGTGGAGGCCGCGGAGAAGGATGAAGATACTACACCTTTCATCCAAGTGAAAAAAAGGAAGGCGTCACCTCCTAAAAGCCAGCCGACCAAGGTTGCGAAGTCGGAATCCAGCGCTCCAAAGCCAGCTGGGAAGCCACGAGTTATCAACAGGAACCCCGTGACAGCCATTAAAAACACCAGGCAGCAGCAGCAGATCAACAAGGCCAGATCTGCAACAGCATCCTTCGATCAGGGCTGCTTTATTGAATGGTGCTCGGATTTCGATCACCTGTGCTACATGAGGGCCTTGGAAGAGAAGCTGTGAAGGGGATCCGTCTTCCAGCTCATGAGAATGTCTGGCCACATGTTGGCCAGTCTGTCCAGTGTGGAGAAGGCCGAGCGCCTGATCGAGGATGGACTTACAATCGAAGACACCATCCTCAGAGTGTTCCCGTATAGGAAAAGGGCAGAAAAAATAATCATCGGGAACCTGCCCATCGCCGTGAAGGAGGAGGATCTAGTCGCAGCCCTGCGGCCATACTGCAGGGTCGTCTCTCTGGCCTTCGAGATTGTCAACTGCGAGGGCTACTCCTGGGCCACAGGCAATAGAGAGGCCTTCATCCTCATGAATGATGGCATGAAGCTCCACCAGCTCCCTGGAAAAGTAGATATCAAGTCCAAGGGAGAAACAACACCTGCCTTCATCACGCACGGCGTGAAATGCAGCATGTGCCATCGCCAGGGACATCGGCGAGCCAGCTGCCCCAGGAGAGACAGGGAGGAACGTCCCACTCATCAACAAACACCCAGGCAGGACCTAGCGCACCTTCCTCCTACCACTCAATCGCCATCCTCTGCAGCACTTACCGTGACTCCCCCAGCTGCATTTGGCAAACCTCAGGAGACCCCCTCCAAAAATATATCGGCTCCGGCGGCGTCCACTCCCGTCCAACCAACGCCTGCTACAAGCGTCGCAAAATCACCAGCGGGAAAAATGTCCTTCTCCAGCAAAGTTAGCGAAACTAAATTAGCTGTTCCTACCCTGCCCCTCCCTCCTGTTCCCAGAGTGCAGGAGGAAAGCTCTCGGGAGGAAGAATCGCCGAAGAAAATATCCTTGGCTCTTGAGCAGCTGAAGCCAGTCCTTGAGCGACTCTCTGACACCATATTCAAGGACATTGAAATAGCTGGCGTAGGGAGAGGAAAAGTGATTCAGTCAATCACTAACAAAGGCCCTGTGAAGGCGCTGCTCGCTGCCTTGAATCCCGAGCAGGCGGCCTGCCTGACTGACCTCACCACTAAGATGATATTTTTTGTAGAGGATAAGGCCTGCCACCTCTACAAGCAGCTCACCACCATCAGAGCTGCAGCTAATAGAAGGATTCATTGTAGATAATTACATATATTTTATATTTCATATATCATTATCATCTTCTTTGTAAATTAGCCATTTTCATTCATTAATTTGTGCGGAATGTGCACTTTGGGTATTGACGAGATGTCAATAAATCATGTTCAATTGTCAAATTGTCTCTCTCTCTGTCTCTCTCTCTCCAATATGGTGACAGAAAGGAATTAAATAAATTTTAGTTTACAAGATTTGGTGCTGATGTCGCAAAAGATTTGGGGGAGTCTGGAATTACGAAGTATTTCTCTAAGGCTGGGGCAGTTTTTATTCGTGTTGATTTGTTATATAGCATTTGATAATCCTTCTCATTCTCTGTGCGTTATTGTATAATTTCGATGGAGGGATTGTTTATTGATAAGGTTAGCAGGATAATTATTGTTTTGTTCAGTTCTTTATATTTGAGAGCATATAAAATTTCACATGTTTTGTACATAAATGCATTTAAACTTTGAATCAATAATCAATAGATCAAAATATTATACGAATCTATATTCACACAAGATTTCATCGGAAGCGAGTTCATCCACGAATATTATGGGCTGCCGACTGTGGATTCAACGTTGTAGATAGGAAAAAAGGTTTGTTTACAATTACTGTGGTCCCAAGTTTCAATTTATAAAATAGCTCCGCCAATCGAACAAAATCATTCCAGGGTCCGAATATGCAGACCTTCTGAGCAATGCACCAGAGGTACAAATCTCCAATAACGAAATATGATGATGAAATCATTTTTAGATACCCACGACGAAAAAAAAAAGTTCATGTGAACGGTCGGGGTATGCCTATTTCAATTAAAAAAATATATATCGTAATTTAAACAAATATATGTAAGTAATAAAGCATGACGTCTTTTCTAGTCGTCTCAAAGTAAGCCAGTTTGCCACCGGACCCCAGGGGAGGGGAGGATGACCCACATAAGACTGACCAATGAGCATCAACACCCGGGGGATCCAGAGAGGGACAAAAAGGGGCGTTTTATCCGAATGTAGTTAGTTAGGTTACAGTGGATATTTCGGACAGGCCCGCTCAGTACTAGGTCCGTGTCATCTCACGGCGGCCCTCGTGGCCGCCGTTTTGGCTCCTCTCTGCCCCCGCGGCTTCATGCAGGACGCCGAGCTTTCCTCAGTTAATCCTCAACTTTCCCCTGGTCCTGGTGCCACGTGAGACGTATTAGGAGAGCGTCTTTTAATCCCAAACTTTGTCCTTACTGTCCTGTGCGGACTTCCCTCTCTGCACGCCTTGCCACTCAACCCCGACTGCTTCTAATTCGCTTGTTGGCTTACTCGGGTTTTCGACAGCAGACCCGTATAAGTCGACAGGATTATGATGGCGGACAGTGGACAAAGGACTATGGACGAAGACGGGGAACACTACGTGGACGCTTCTGAGGTGCCCGCCACTTACATCCGGCCCAGCGTGGACACCTTGATAGACTGACTGACCGAGGGCCTCCAAGAAGTGACGGCTCCACGTGCCTATATCCCCCCTATGGCACCTATCCGCGGAACACTTCTTCCGGCAACTGGAAGCCTTGCGGATCGACATCAGGTAAGGGTCTGCGAGGCTCCACGAGCTCCTCAAAGGTGAGCTCCTTTCGCTCGAAAGAAGCTCGAACAAAGACAAACAATACGGCGGCCATGTTGACTTCCCCGATTTTGTTTCACCACGGCCGATCATCCCAGTACTCCTTTACATCAACCACTCAGCCATTATAAACCATCCAAACCCCACCATTATTATAAACATTTTATGTTACTATTACTATTAGTCATTATTTCTTTGAATATTCAACCCCCTCATCAATAATTTTAAATATTAATATTTGAGTATTTTTTCATCTGTCATCATATATAGATTTTAAAACTTTAAAACTTCGAACTTTTAAAAATCATTTGAGTTTATTTCAACAATATAATATATTTTTTTTACCTTAAGCTCGTCTATTTTATAATATCCTTATTTCTATTAGATTAATAGTATTATTCCTTTTTTTGACGTCTCTCTCTGTCTCTTTCTCCCAAACCTATCTTCCTATATCACTTAGTAACACCTCCTTAACCCATTTGCTCTTAACCTCATACAGTCTCTCATAGGGTTCCTGTTGCCAAACATTTTTATTTATTTTTTATTATTAATTCATCTATTGGACCATCCTTCCTCGGTATACAATTCCAGATAACGAGTTCAGGAAATCCAAAGATTATTTCTTCTTTTTTTTTTATCCATCACCCGACAACATCATTCATTACATTCAACGTTGTCGGGTTGTTCAATCATCAATGGCAACAGTATCCTTTACCTTCCACAACCCTCACCTTTCCTATTTCCTACAGTCAAGAGTCTCTTGTTCGCCAAACAAATTTTATTTTATTATTATTTTTTATTATTCAACCAGCTGGCTCAACCTTACTCGCTGTACATTTCCCAACAGTGAGCTCAAGCGAGCAGTTAGATTTTTTTTCTCAATGCTCGGATCATCATTACAACTATCATTTTTACCATTTTATTACTTTTTTTTTTCATTTTCACCCGAGCTCAATCATAATTGGCAACAGAGCAACTCTTGACTCCACCTTCCCCATTCCTCCACTTTCAACTTACTTACCTCCCCCGTCTGATCTAATGTTGATTAAAGAACGTCTTGGGAGTTCGGTCAATGAAAACAATACCTCACTTTCACAGGCACGTATTGCATTGCCAAACGCCATTGCAAAAATCAACTCAGACTTCCTCTCTTTTTACCACTGCGTCACTCTAAACCTTCAGATATCCATTATAAGTTTACTTGTGACATTTTACTATTTCTGATAAGTTCGTTTTCCTTTTTCTCTCTCACCATGTGAGACGTCTCTGAAATTATAATTATGAAAAAATAAAAAACAAACCATAAAGGCATTTCAATTTATTATGCTGTATATAGTGATTAAAATCCTTACATTTATGAACGTGTGATTTTATTTGCTTATCTGCTCAAAATGTTATATTTATTTCTGTGGCCGTCCGCAATGCAAACACCTTTATTCACATAAATCCAAGTCTATTCAGCTAGAAACCCATGTTAGAAATCTTCCTCGGATAAAAGGGAGAACGGAGAGGTCAGATATCACCCTCGCTGCTATTTTTAACTTCCGCTGCAAATCAGCTGTAGGCCGAGTCGTTACACCCCGGTTTGATTGCCCCCCGTTTGACCTCGTTTTAACTCAGTGACAATTCTCGTCCTTTGTCGCTTCCAACTCACTTGTTGGCTTACCCGGGTTTACGACATATATATATACTGTTATGTTCCGCGCACAGTTATGAACGTATTTACAGAGCCCAGATCGGTAAACTATTCAATTCTATTATCAAATAAATGTTTGAAAAATACATATTCAAAGTCTGCTAGATTGCAGAGTCGAAGGAGTTGAAGGACTAATATATTTTGTGTCTATTTTGATAAAAAAGTAGAGTTTTTAGACTAATTTTAAATGCTAATTTTATTAATAAGATTTTGTAACAATGGAATAAATAGGATAATTAAATTAAATTGAGTAGGATAAATGTGAGCAAACATTTTGAAATAACTCGATATCAATTCATAAATGTAAGATGTTTAAAAATATAGTTTGAACATATATTACTAACAAAGTTCAAGCTTACTGAAGGTTTCAAGATCTAAATCGCGTTTCCCCATCAAGAACCTAACTATAAGTCAGGTATACCAAGGATTATATACGACAACTCGCTACTACATTGGAATTAAATATCCTCGATTCTCTAAATTGCGTAATACCTATTGCGTATTGTTAATGGATTTTTTTTTTAATTTTACATGCCGAAATATTTCATCTTATTTTTAGGAAAAATCGTTAATTTATTTTTAAAAAAGGGAGATTGTTCTTTATAAAAAAATATCATTCTGATTCTAATATTTGATTTATAAATATTATAAAAATATTATTTTCAAGCCAAGTAGAATTTTCTCATAAAGCATGCTAATATCTCTTGATATATAAATATTCTTAAAGATGATATATTTCTTTATTATGTAAATTATTAGAATATTTTGTATGTATCCTAGATTGTTGCCTTCTCAATTATATATAATTGTAAAACCTGTTTTAAGCAATATTTCAAAATGCACTTAGATCGTATTATTTTTTGGTGCTGCGAAAATTCCAACAATGTAAATATCTAACAGATTAAACAATACTATTATGTCTCTAACAATGAGGCCATTCTAGAAGAGCCTCTCCAAACTTTTCAACAATTCCATCGATTTGAGAATTTTATAGCACTTACTTCCTCTGCACCTTTTTATCTGCTTATTGATTGGTCAACTTGGGGATTGTTAGCCCTGAGGCGGCTCCGATGGAAAAAAATTAATGATATCATTCTTTAAAAGGTTTACGTGGTATTTTGTTTGAATAATTGAATAACCATGATAATATTTAATCAGGCAAAAAGAATGAAGTTTAGAAGATTTTAAAAATATATTTTTGTATCTTTTAAAATATTTTTAATATAAGTTTTTTTATTAATAATGAAAAAGGCATATCCTGACCAGGAGCACATGTGCTTTTCAGATGGCAGAGCGCCATCTAGTGGAACGGAAATCAACTAAACATTGAATCAACCTGTTCCCTATTTATATTTGGCCAACCCAAATTATCGATAAATCAAAAAAAGCCATCCACGAAGTTTTATAATTTTTTCCTAGTGCAAATTAAAGATAACATAACTGCAATGTTTTTGCATATTGTAAAATGAAAAACACATAATAGTTCAAATACAAAATTTCAAATGGTTTCCTTTTTGAAATATACAAAACACGGTGATGTTATGTTATATCCAATTTGCACTAGGCATCCTTATTATAATCTAAAAAAAATTAAATTAGAAAGTGCAAAGATAAATTTTTCTTTTATTTCTAAACGTTTAAAAAAATCCTTTATTTGTTATTTTTTCAAATGAATATTATCAAGGGGTTATGTCTCTAGCTCTTTTTCTATTCAACTATATTCCCCTCTTTCGCTGCCCCCCCCCCCTATTTTTTTCATTTTCCGCATATATGGCGCTTGACTACCGAGACTTTTGCGTGAGCCTGTGATATCTCTTTGAAAGAGAAAGGTAACACCTCTGTCTTTGTAGATACATGTATGTGTGAAAAGGATAATTATATATTGACTCAGATATTTTTAGAAATAAATTTTTGTTTTAAATATATATACTGGTATATATATAAAATATATAACAAATAAGTTGAAAAATAAATGTATTGTTAACATTTATTTTACAGAGCTATGCAAATTTATATTATTTCAGTCCAAAGGTCAGGTAGATGTTGACCAATATTTGATGACTTAATTTGGCTGTCACAACGATATTTCATGCTGTTTATTAGGCAATTAAAAAGCTCTTCAGGCAACATATCACACTCTTCAACCAGAGAAGTTTTCAGTTCTTTGGTGGTCCTGGATGGGGGGTGAACGTGATACAATTCGTATTCACAAGGCATCCCAAACATGTTCTATAGGATTGAGGTCAGGTGATCTGACAGACCACTCCATCCTTTGAAAACTCTCACTTTCAAGATATTCGTCTACCATCAGGGCTCTATGAGGAAGAGCATTATCATCCATAAAAATGAGAGGGCCCGACCCCACCCCTAAAAAACCTTACATAGGGCTCCAGTATCCCGTCTCTGTATCGCTGAGAAGTCGGGGTGTCGCCATCAAACACATGTAATGGCGTGCGTGCGTCTAACATGATACCACCCCAGACCATGACACCTTGGCCACAGTAACGGTCCCTTTTTCTAATGTTTGAGGAATGGTTTCGAGTCTAGGTTTCTTACCAGATCAGTACACGTCTAGAATTCGTGTTAAGACAAAACCTTGACTCATCACTGAAAAAAAATTGGGTTCAAGACTGATGTTGTCTGCACCAATTTAGACGAGCCCTTTTTGGATGGCAGTGAGAGGGATACAAACCATCGGCCTCTTTTCATACATCTTTTTCTCTCTAATTGAGTCTTCTGTTTACTGTTTACCTTGATATCATGGTTACTGTGGCCGAAGAGAGCTCAATTGTTAGCTGTCTGGCTGTCATGGTTTTGTTACATTTGGCCGTTAACTTAAGATAACGTCTTCTGATGAGGGCGACCTTGTCTTTCTTTTCTGACGATGTCTCCTGTTTCTTTAAATTGTTTCCATAGATTCGAAACCACTTTTCCTGACGTTTCGAGCCATCTTGCTACTTCTGCTTGGGACTGGTCTGCGACTATTTTACCAATGGCCCTCTACCTCAGTGAGTAGTCTAAACCTATATGACGTTCAATGGATAGATAAAACGGAAGATATGTTGTTTAAATACATTTTATAGCTGGATAAAAAGGCACGCATGCGAACGTTTTATCTAAGTTGTAATTGAAGCACTATTGGACCAGGCCTAGAGACAATATTGACAATTTTATCTGATCACACTAACGGCCACCTATCCAATTTAGAACTGATGTACTATAGTAGTACTACTTGATCGATTTTGCCTCCTCTTTCTGGCTCCACTCTTGCAGCCACAAATAATTTTAAAGAAAAGCAACGGAGCCTATTGCTAAAACCCCATTCTATCTGATGGCACTAATGGTCACGTCGCTAATAAGGAGCACCTCCCTTTCAAATTGCTAATTATCTGTCATCACTGATGAAGCCATTTCTTTCCCTTTCTCTCTTCTGCCTTTTTTTACTGAAACCTTTTTAATTTGATGACAAACGATCTAACAAAATTAGGAATAATTCGTTAAATTTTATTCAAATCAATACAACATTTTCTCATTGTAAAATTCTTATTATTCTAAAATAATACCTAAAATGGGTTCATTAAGAAAACTTAGATTAGGATGGACCTAAAATTAATATGACTTAGGTATTCATTTTGAATATATTACAATATTATTTTTTTTTAACTTTTCGAATTTTGTGTCTTAGTAAACCTATAAATTCTTTTTTTTTTTAATTTGTAGATTGATATTTTTTGAAGTATCACAAAATGAGTTTTGAAATATTAGTGATTATATGAAGAAGGCAAATTTTCGATATCCCAACTCTAATAAATATTCGAATGTAACTTTTCAAATGTTACATTTTGTTTCGGATGTTACTATTTTTATATGTTTCATTATTTAGTTTGTTATCTCTAATGATACTGAGGAATATATAATTGTCGTGGCAAAAAGTAGAAGTGACCTCTTCTATGAAAATAGACGCAATTATTATTTACAATAAATCGACAGTGTTCGTAAACACACATAGTTTGACCTTTTTTCGGAAATTTCTAAAACTGGTGTCGTGGTTCGTTATTCACAATCACTAGAAATAACATTTCTGAATCCCGATATATATATGCTATAAGGTACAACTACTTTGAGTTTTGTAGACCTGTGTAATTTGACCATTCAAATGACCTAATAAGGTCAATTTTCCAGACAAACATTATTTGGAAAATTATCAAGATATCACGAATTCCTTGAGGGTCTCATGATATCATCAAAGGCTCCCCCGAACTGACGAGAGCAATAGGCCGAAACACCGTTCTTAATTTGTTAAAGCTGTTGTTAGTCACCGACCCAGTCTGCTATTTACAGTCAATAGATGGCGCATAGATTTGCTTCTATTTTGACCGGAGATATTTGTCTTTCCTCTATATAATGATGACATAACAAATTTCCCACCCAAACGTCTGCTTGTTATTCTGAAGAATCCATAAATCTTTGGTAGATCTAATGAAAACAAACTCTCTCCCTGAACTAACCAAGACCATGGTCTCCGGGTGGACGCTCTGAATTTGTCAGAATTGCTGTTGTGGATTTGTCACTAGTCGCTGGATATCAGAGACGCTCAAGGGATGGTGCGCAGTTTTGGGTCTATTTTAACAGGAGTAGTGGCATTACTTTTTTATTCTCTAAAAATATAGTATTTACAATGATTAATAAACAAAAGGATTTTTACACTATCAGCCTTCAAAAAAAAACTATTTATAATGCAATGGAAAATACTTGAAAGTGTCCGGGTCGTCAAAAACGGCTCAAAATACTACGGAAAAGATTGACTGTTAAATCTTATATACTTTAAAATGGCGCCTTTGTAAATTATTTGCAGAGGATAAATAGTCGAAGCACAGATTAGTTGAAATATTTAATGTTCTCATAAGCCGGTGTGGGAATCCCATTGTAGAATGACTGGTAGATTTATTCGGAGTAATCGGTGGTGAGGTCCATTTTGATGACCCAGGACCTCAATAGTTTCTCAATGCAGAGAGAGACCCTGGAATATTGATTTAATTAAATAATACTTAAAGCACACACTGTATGTAGAAAACGGAACCGTTAAAAGCTATTATTTTATATATATCTAATGGACGAATATGTATAAAATTATTGAAATAAATTCGAATAAAAGAATTGGGAAGGCTTGGCTCATCAATGGTGAACCTCCCCAGCGGTTTCACCAATTTAATTCACCAGCTATAAGTTTACTCTGCCTATATAGCCTGTGCACCGTGAAGGTTTACTCTTAGTAATGGTATTTAACCAAACTAAGGAAATATTATTATGTGTAATTGTAGAAATTATATACGCTTCTAAATTATGGAAGCATCTTTCTATAATTCATTAAGAGTCAAATTTTCATCCTATATAAGCAGAATCTCAACATGAAAAGGTTGTAGCGATTTGGTGGATTAAATTGGCGAAATTGCTGGGAAGGTACACCACTGATGAGCCAAGCCTTCCCAATTCTCCTTTTTATATTCAGTTCAAGAATTGTGTAAATTATTCTATTATATGTAAAAAAAAACACAAAAGTGTTCCTTTTTTTTTAATTACAATGAATAAAAATAGTGTGCAACCGTATCTTCAAATTGTACTCAAAAGGTCTATACAAATACTCCTTTGAATGACAAAGAAAATACAACTATGATATAACAAAGCAATCAGATGACATTGAAGTCGTCACACAGAACACCTCACAAACTCAGGAAGGATTGCCAGCTGTAATAAACTGTGGTGCCACAGCACTCAGAGAGAAGTGAACAAATCGTCCCTTTATCTCCAAAACATCCCGCTGAGGTCTAATGGAAGAATTATCTTTTTGGGAAGGCGTAACAACACCGTTTGTTGACAAGGAATTTATGCACCTCCCTCACAGCACATTTAAGATGGAGAGCCCCTCGTATGTCACCTTGTATAGTGTCACCTATTTCTCTCAACTGGGCTCTAAATTATTTTTATTGCAGCCATTCACTCAATCTCTCATTTTTTTCTGTCTTTTTTCTAAGTTATTAAAATCACTTTCTAAAACTGTAAATATTATACGTTGTATTTCGGATGTGTTAATATAGCATTTAAAATTCGACTTTAAAATTTTTGTATAATTATATAGTAATTGATTTACAGTTTAATGGCCACTCTCTCTGATATTTCTACACCAAGAAGGCGACACGCTACAGACGTGCAATACACTATAGGAAGATGTTATGATATGCAATTATTACATTTTAAACGCATTTGTGCAAAATAGGGGCCGGTATCGGCACCAACAATGTGGTGAAAAGAATAAATTGTACAGTAGATTTATCAGGCAGATATTGCATTTGAAACGTTGTTTCGTTGTGAGAGGTTGTCGTGATGACTGGTATAAGAAGGAAAAATGTTTACCAACACCTTTCTGAGTTCAATAGAGGTAGAGTTATACCCGATCGGGGTTGCAGTTTATCGTACCGCAGAATTTTTGGTCGCGTCGGTCGAGATTTCATGACTTAGCAGAATATGGAATCGATGGATTCAGGACGTTGATACAGAACGGCCTACTGGATCTCAGCGACCCGTTATAGTAACATCCGAGAAGACCGACCTGAAACTCGCATCAATTGATCCTACAGACACATCAAGAGCCCAGAGTCAAGAAATGGGGTCGTACGAACAGTTCGAAGACGTTTAAAGCAGCGTGGACTATCAGCTTGGTGAATATGGTTTCGGCTACTTTTTACGCTTCATCACAGATAGGAGCGCCTTGAATGTTGTGATCAACGACAAACAGAAATGGTGTGACGTCCATTTCTCAGAGGAATATAGGTCATATTCGGAGCACCACGATGCCTACATCCGTATTTTTCGCCATCTTGGAGAAGGCATATTATCAAAGGGTATTCGTTGGCTGGTTGTCACACTCCAGACATCACTGTCGATTAACTGTGGCATCGTGTTAAATCTACATGGGAAGCTGTACCTGTACATGCCATACAACCACTTTTTGAATCAATTCACAAGCGTATAAGTGTTGTTATTGCTACCAGAGGTGGTTCTTCTGGGTATTGATCTCAAAGGATTCATACCTCCAAATTTCTTGAAAATTCATTTCAATATATTTGTCTAATAAATATCATTTTGTTATTTGCAGTTCCTTTGGTGTAGCAATTTTAATAGCTATTAAACAATTAAAATTTTTATCTTTTTGCAAAATTTATCTCTAGTGTTAACATGTGGTCAAAAGGGATCTCATTGTTGGCCTTCAAACAATAATATAGATAATAAAAAGTAGTGTCTTCTAGATTTCCATGTGGACATGCTTATTCCAAATAAAACAAGAGGAATAGATTAATATAAAAGAATATTTTGTCAGGTGGAATGTTTGATAAATTGTGAATATTTCAGTAGATCACTTGTGAATATCATAAAATTAAGTCCGCCCTGGACTAAGGAGGACCATTATTTCGAAGCAATGGACTCCAGGTGGACGTTTTTCGGTTTGCCAAAGTTGGTGTCGTGGCTTTGTCTCCAACCTGAGTCCGCTAATTTACGGAGACGGTTCCTAGATGGCGCTTAGTTTAGCGTTTATTTCGACGGAAGAGCCAACCTATTATGTTCTGAAGACGACGTGAAGGTGGTAAGGACACTCAAGAGTTCAGAGTACGTACAGGTTAGATGGAGACGAGAGAGGAAATCCAGGAAAAGAGTGACGTAGCTTCGCTGTGATATTCTCCTTCTTATCAACAAATTTCGGGATTTTTCTAGCTGCTTACCAATTGTGACTGTTAATTGTCTTTCGAGGTTCTATATCCAGAGCCAACTGGTGAAGAAAGTCATAAGATTGCTACAGCCAACGTGGACTGGATCATCCAAATTAGGATAATTCTCTCTTATTTTTATACAATTGATATAAAAATGATTTTCGATTTTTTTAAAATAATTTCAAAATATTTCTTAAATTTTTGAAATGTAAATTTTGCAAAATTTCAGAGATCGAAACACACACATAAATATATAATTTAAAATTAAAAAATAAAACTTATCTAGACCCTCAAATATTACGGAAATTAATTCCATCTTGTATAATCCTATTAACTTGAATTATGTTCTTTAAATATTTAAAAGCAAAAAGGATCGAATCTATTGGACCAAATATATATTAAAATTTAATCCTTTGTTTTTTAATGATTTTGGGAAAAAAACCAAAGCCTCCCATAAAAAAAAGGAAGAAAGATAAGAATTGTTCTGGAAGAATCATTTGAGCCATCTTATCTGCTGCAGGAATATAATTACCTTCATTCCCGGGAAGTTATTAGCAGATCGCTGCCGCTGATCGTCTGCTCATTTTTAAAAATCCTTTTCTGGTCTGGTAATACTCTCGTCTGACCGAATTTACCGCGCGGCCATTCTTAGAAACGCTATAATTGTTTCTTAGTTTTCGTCACGTAATTTTGTCTATATATTTTTTTGAAAGTTAATTTATGTATATATTCAAGAATATAAATAAAATATTGTATTTTATATTCGAATTACAAACCTATAAGATACTATTTTTGAACAAAATATGACATAATGTCGTTAAAATATTTTTCGGACAGCAAATTTCGTATAATACCTTCACTCTATGTTTATATCTATTAGCATCAATAATTCGATAGTGTGCCAGTTAGTAAACAGTCTTTTAATGGGTCAACAAGAGTTGAGAATTACCGTTTTTCATTTAAATTAATTTTCATTAATGGTTTACATTTCGGTAGAATTTTGGTAATCAAGTATAGCTTATATAATTGATGGAAAAAGATAAACAATGGGTAAAATGTATGACGAAAAAATAATTTTGGAGTTATTACATTTTAAAATGAAATAAAATAGTATCTTTCTAAATTATTCAAAACATAATCCTTTTTAGTTATTGTTATTAACCTGGACAATCACGAGTTGTTAATAATCTGAATGTAACCAATACATCTGCTTTCAACTTTCCAAGATATACGGCTGATTAATGTTTGTATGTTAGGATTCTCACACATCGAGAAATTTGATGTGTGGCCAGTGACGGCTAGCAGTAAGTAATGTAGGGGTTCTTAATGCTGATTTATGTTTAAAAGGAAAAAGATGGCACTTTTATCATACCCCTTATGAAGAAATATGACCTCTATAGAATTAAGATGAAATACGCGTCTTTTTGAAGGTTCACGAAATTGAGTAGAAGTAAACGATAAAAGGATGGTCATAATAAAATGAACATTTATATTAAAATGTAACATTTTATAATGGTGCAATAAGTTTCTTAAATTCTATAATAATTATGAGAGTTCATTCAATTAAATTTAAAACCAACTAAACACCTAAAATGTATAATAAAATAAAGTGTCCAGGTCTAAGTTTCTTGTATTACCTTTTATTTTCTAGCTTTCTGACTTGTCACTTCTTCAACAGGAGTATCACTCACATTAACAAATTAATGATAAATATCATTTTTATACAAATTATTATTTACATATTTAAATACTTATGATATGGAGAGAAATATATAGCAATATTTGAAAAAACAATATTTTGAAAATATTACCTGCATGGTGGATGATACGCGCTGGTTAAAGGAAATCTCGAGACTTCAAAACTTGAAGGACTGACAAGTTCAAAAGCTCTAAAAAAGGTAGCACAAGAAACTTAGCCCTGGAAGCCTTATTTATTTCATTATATTATATATCAGGGAAGAAAGTTTAACCTGAAATGTATGTTCTATAAATATAAAAAAAAAACAGAAATATATTTTTAAAAATTTACAATATTTTTATTAAAAGGAATAAAATTAAATTCAAGTATATAATTTTAAAACACATGACCCGGCTTCGCTTTATTTTTCTCTACTGATTAATAATTCAATAGCTTATGATCATAGTTAAATATCCATTTGATCGTTCGAATAAAGTCACGTATTTTGAAAATATTCTAATAATTGATATCGCAATATAGACAAATTTGGGTTAAATATTGATGGTTTTCATCATCCGTACCTGTGAGACTTTGTTTCTTAAGAATAAAGGAATTTAAAAAAGAACTTCTATTTATACTCTACAAAGGGTGTTGTAAGATTTAGGTACTTACAGCTTGTAGGAAGGCATGAGGACGTTGAGGATTATATGATAATAATCTTTATTATCCATTTAGCAAGAAAAACAAAGTTATGGTAGCGAACAGTTATTGTAATATAGAGAAGAAAGGTAAACAAACAGTTGTGATGATGATAGGTCCAGTGTGGCGCTAGCTGTCGTAGCATTCAGTTATCCAACAAATCCCCGGCATGAATGTGGAGACATCACGAGGTTGTAGCGTAACTTCTCAAATGTCGGCCTTGGTAGCGGCTTGGTCAGAATGTCCGCCTTCATGTCGCCAGTTGGGCAGTAGATCATTTTTATCACTGTCTTCTTCTGAAGATCCTTCAGGTGATGGATCTTGGTTGCGATGTGCTTGGTTCTAGAATACACTTTTTCGGATGAACATATCTTGAGACATGATTGATTGTCTTGGTGGAAGTAGATTGGAGCTTTCTGTTCCAGTTCGAGATCCTTTAGCAAGTCGAGAAGCCATAACAGTTCTTGTGAGGCTTCAGCTCCGGAGATTAGTTCCGCTTCGGTGGATGAGAGAGATACGCAACCTTGTTTCCCAGTCATCCATGAGATGGGGTTTGATCCCAGTAGGAACAAGTTTCCGCTTAGTGATTTTCTGTCGGTGTTGTCGCTTGCCCATGTGGCATCACTGTATGCTTCCAGCGTGGGAGGTTTTTGGTTAGATATGCGTATCTCGAGTTCTTTAGTAGTTTTTAGATATCTTACGATTCTTTTTGCTGCATTCCAGTCACAATTTCTAGGATTCTGGTTTCTGCTGCTGAGTATGCAGACTGGAGCTGCGATATCTGGTCTGGATACTACGCTTAGGTATAATAGTGAGCCTATCAGTTGTTGGTATTGGACGTTGTTTGGTAGAAGTTTTTCATCAGATATCCCGGGGTATCCGCTTTCCATGGGAGTGAAAGTAGGTTTCGCTTTTTGGAGATTGTACCTTTCAACTAATTCTTGGATTTTATTCTTTTGGCTCAGAAGGAGTTCGCCTTCTCTGTTCCTGGAGATTTCTATACCAATGAATTGAGTGGGGTCTCCAAGGTTCTTTATTTCGAATTCTTTTTCGAGAGTTTTTACAGTGTTTTGGATGATTATTTCGGAATCGCTTGCAAGGAGCATGTCATCCACATATAGAATCAAGTAGATGGAATGGGGTTCTTCATTCTTGGTGAATAGGCATGGGTCTACAATGCTCTGTTTGAAGTTATTTTTAATTAGAGTGCTTGCAATTTTTGTGTTCCAAGATCTTCCGGCTTGTTTTAGACCGTAAATTGCCTTCTTTAGTTTGCAGACTTCGTTTGTTTGTTTTGTATGGAGTCCTTCTGGGAGTTCCATGTAGAGTTCTTTATCTAGGTCGCCGTGTAGGAACGCTGTCTTGACATCGAGGTGGTTCACTTTCATCCCTTTGTAGACTGATGCAGCTAGGAAGGCTCTAATTGTAGAATGCTTCACAATTGGTGCAAAGGTTTCTTCGTAGTCTCGGCCGAATTTCTGATTGAACCCTTTTGCTACGAGTCTGGCTTTGTACCGCTCTATTTCTCCTTTGGAATTGAGTTTTTGTTTATAGGTCCATTTACATCCTATGATCTTTTTGTCCTTAGGTAGAGGCGTTAGTTCCCATACATTGTTCTTCTCAAGAGAATTTAGTTCTTCGTTCATTGCTTGTAGCCATTTTTCTCTTTCTATTTTTGGTAATTGTAGGACTTCCGAGTAGTTGGTAGGTGTCTGAATGTCTTGAGCTTCAGTTTTGTACAGCATGTAGTCATTTCTTATGGGAGGTATTCCCTTTGTTGGTCTCGTGGATCTTCTTTGTGTGTGACCACTTGTGTTCCTGTGCTTGTACCGGGTTGAATGTAATCCTCGGTTTCTGAGTCCTCATGGTTTTCGGATTGTGTTCCTGGTTCCTGACTTTCCTCTGCATTACCAATATGATTGGAGGAAGTTAGATCTGTACTTAGTACTTGTGGTGAAGTTGTTTTTGTGGAAGCGTGGTGAAACCCATTTTCTTTTTCTATAAATTTTACGGATCTGCTGATTGTGATGTCTGTATCGTGCAGGATTCTGTATCCTTTGCTTCGATCATCGTATCCAAGAAAGATCCCTTCGATAACTTTGCTATCCAACTTGTTTCTTTTTATCTTGGGAATATAGGCGAAGGCTTTACATCCGAATCTTTTTAGATGCTTCAGACTGGGCTTCCTGTTGGTCCATAGTTCAAATGGAGTCTTGTCTGTAGCTTTCGAGGGTATTCGGTTGTGTAGGTAATTAGCTGTGGTAACCGCTTCCGCCCATAGAGACTGTGGGAGTCCTGAGTCAAACAGCATGCATCTTGTCATCTCCATTAGTGATCGATTTTTCCGTTCTGCTACTCCGTTCTGGGCTGGTGAGTAGGGGACTGTTAGCTGATGTTTGATTCCGCTTTGGTTCAGGAAATCTTCGACTTGTCGGTTTACGTACTCACGACCGTTGTCTGTCCGTATGGTTTGGATATTTTTTCCAAATTCCGTGTGTGCTGAGATGACGTAGTCTTTTATTTTTTCATAGGCTTCGTCTTTTCCTTTCAGGAGGTAGATCTTCGTGTATCTGCTGTAGTCATCAGTGAAGGTGATGAAGTATCTCTTACCGCTGAGAGAGTTAGTTGGTAATGGACCGCAGATATCACTGTGGACAAGTTGAAGCGTTTCAGTTGCTCTGTACTCTGTCTTCTTTGGAAAAGGGGTTTCGGTGAGTTTTCCTTGAATGCACTGAACGCAGTCTGTGCTGTGCGAACAGTTATTTAGACTTAGTCCTCTTGCTAGGTTCTCATTTCGAATCTTCTTAATTGATTCTATATTTCTGTGTCCTAGTCTGTCGTGCCAGAGCATGAGGCAATTTTTGTTCTTGCAGTGGTTTTGTTTTGCAACATTTGCTTTGAATGTGCGAGTTTGGGGGTTATCATCCAGGTGGAGTCGGTACATGCCATTGTCAAGTATACCGTTCGCGAGGGCTGTGTTGTCTCTTTCGATGGTACACCAATCTCTGTTGAACGTCACTTTACATCTGTTGGAGGTGGCCGCACTCACTGACAGAAGGTTGTCTGTTAGTTCCGGGATGTAGAGAACTTTTGTGAGAAGTAAGGTGTCAGTCTTTCCTTGGGGTGTGATGACTTTGATTTCTCCTTGTCCTATCCCTTTGACCTGCAGCTTATTGCCATTAGCAACCACAACATTTTGTGTTTGTTCTCTGTTAAGTTCAGTGAAGAAGCTTTCATCGTACGCCATATGAGATGTGGCTCCAGAGTCGATGAACCAGTTGTGTACACTTGCTTCTCGTTGAGTGCAATTGAGAGCTTTTGGGTTAGGTCCTTTTGTTGTTCTCTGATTTGTTGGTTGTTCTTGGGTGACACTCGACTGATTTGTGTACTTTGGTACGTTTCCTCTTCTGAAGTTTTCATATTTGTACTCTTTGTTGCTGTTGTTTCGCTTTTGATAGTGCCAACATTCTTCTTTGGAGTGGTTTGGTTTGTGGCAGAAAGAACAGAATTTCTTCTCTTTTTCTCTTCTTTGGCTTGAAGCTCCGTGGAGGCTTTTTAAGGCTTTTGATGCGGTGCTTTCGTCTTTCGAGCTTTCTACTCTGCGTGTGTGTTCATCAAGGAGTTTGTTCTTGGTGAATTCAAGCGTTAGCTCGTCATCAGGCCTTGATTCCAACATCGTGATGAGATTGGAGTAGCTCTTTGGAAGCGAGCAAAGCAGTATAGCCGTGATGTGAGAGTCCTTTAGTGTTTCGCCAATGGTTCGCAGTTTGTCGACAAGTTCCATCATGGTAGTGATGTGCTGTTGCATGTCTTTGTCTTCTTCGAGTTTTAAGCTGTATAGTTTCCTTAGCAAATAAATTTTTCCTGAGAGTGTTTTTCTTTCATAGATATTTTTAAGAGTGTCCCAGGTAGCTTTGGCTGTTAGTAGGTTTTTGACATGCACTATTTGTGAGTCGGCGATGCTTAGATTAATGATAGCTCTAGCTTTTGAGTCTTTCTTTTTCCATTCGATTTTAGGTTCATCTGGAATATTTTCGGTGACAACTTCCCAAAGATCTTCCTTTTGCAAGAGCATTTCAATTTTGAAAGACCATAGTGAGTAGTTATAGCCGTCGAGCTTATTTAGGGTTACATCGTGGCTCGGGAGTGACGCCATTTTTGCTAAGCCTTTTTTCTTTGTCTTAACTCGTTAGTAGAATTTCATGCAATATTCAGTCTCATAATCTAATTGTTGTAAGATTTAGGTACTTACAGCTTGTAGGAAGGCATGAGGACGTTGAGGATTATATGATAATAATCTTTATTATCCATTTAGCAAGAAAAACAAAGTTATGGTAGCGAACAGTTATTGTAATATAGAGAAGAAAGGTAAACAAACAGTTGTGATGATGATAGGTCCAGTGTGGCGCTAGCTGTCGTAGCATTCAGTTATCCAACAAAGGGTATAGATTATGTCGAGTTCGGGTTTAAAGCAGCTCTAATGTAAGCTTACAGGATCCTCCCTACGTCACAATCCATCTCACAGGGAAGTACAATGTGAACTCATTGTTGCTTCCCAGCATCCACATATATAGGTGGAGAACATAGTTAGCCTACACCAGGGGTGGCGAACGTGCGGCCTTAAGGCCGCATTAGGCCTTTTCTTGCCCAAGTTGTGGCCTTTTCATAAATTCAAAATTATAATTTTTGTTTCGCAGTTTTCAATTACTTTCATTATTTTATTGAAAATATCTAATACGAATGTCATATATTATATAATATAGTAAATGTAAATATTTTTAAATTTCAAAAAGTAATTCAGGTGTCGTGCTAAAAATGAAGTACATAACTATACCACTAGTACTAAACGTAAACGTCCAAGTAACGTCGAGGCAACGTAATTACCGGTGTGCGGCCTTCTCAAAAATGGTATAATGAAAATTGGCCTTCTAATATAAAAAGGTTCGCCACCCCTGGCCTACACTATATATATATATATATATATATATATATACATTACACAGCAACATGGTAAATTGTTGGATAATAAAATACACTGACTCCGTTGCAACAGCTCAAGGTGAATTCCATTTTTAAATAAATATTTCTATTGTTTTGTTGTTGTTATAGGTCATTGTTTATTATCGTTACTCAGGCTATATAATTGATTATTATAATAAATTTTAAAGATATTCAATTAAATATAGCATCACGAAATTATCCTAGTTCATCAACCGAAGTTACACCATTCCGATAGTGGATATATACCACCAGTACAATTTAGCCATTTGTAACGCTAAGAGATTTTATATCTTTTTAAATATAGATGATAAAAATTGAGACATTTATAACCCTATATAGTGCAACATATATAAAAATAGTTGTATTTAAAGTTTGAAAAGTATTTATTATGACGTCAGCACGACTGGGAGGTATTTAGTAATGGGTTATCTACAGCCTGAGAATAATTTGGAAGATCACTTATATAGATAGTTAAAAATAAGAAATAATTATTGATGAATATTATTTTTATATGAAATAATATCCTATTATATTCTGTGAAATAATTTATAGATAATAAAATATTTTAATATTTTTCTCTTCCTCACTATTTATACAAACGTAGATATGATAGAATAGTATCTTCCAATAGTGCAAAAGAACGTTGATTTGTTTATTGATAGATGGCAGAATTCCATCAGCTACATTCAGTCACACACTTTCAGGACCTATACCAGTGTTTTATAGTACTGTATAGTATATCAATTTGTCAATACATATATTTTTATGGAGTAATAACGAATTTACAAATATAGATAAAGAATTCTTCCTGGATTGAAATTAGACGAAAAACATGGTGAAGGAAGACGAGTTTCTTTTATTGACGAATAGGTGCAAGCTTTCGGGTAAAAACCCTTCGACAGGCGAGCGCGACTTATACGAACTATGGTAACTATGGTATAAGTCGCGCTCGCCTGTCGAAGGGTTTTACCCGAAAGCTTGCACCGATTCACCAACAAAAGAAACTCGTCTTCCTTCACCATGTTTTTCGTCTAATATATTTTTATATTATTTATATTATTCAATTTATAGTATATCAATACTATTCTGATGTTTCACGTTAGCTCAGGAATGCTTAAACGTAAAGGTATAGATAAATAGTTTGTCGTGGTGATTTGACCTAATAGAAATATAGGTTACTTTTTTACATTAGCGATAGTTGTCTTTTGTCAACGGCTCAAGTCTGCAGAGATGGTCAATAGATGGAGAATAATTTTTGCGTCCATTTTGACAAACGAGGCAGCCTTCTTCTAATAAACCTAGAAATATCTCATTTTTATTATTGTTCTAAAATAAATAATTTTACGGACGTTTACGTTACTTAAAAAGATCTCACCCATTCTCGTTGTATAATTCGAATGCTTTCAATTTCCAAAAGTTTTTAAAAATGAGAGAAAGGGTGCAAAAATCGAATATATTGATCATCATTAGAGTAATTTTATTAGGTACGCAACACTAATTGGCAACATAAGTTTTTAATTTGGGATTTAATTAGGGAGTTAAAAACGTTAGTCCAATAATAAATAATTGGCAACATCAAAATGGTGGTCTGTCATGGCGTCGTCTGCTAATTATCACGTAATTAGGCCTAACTTCCGACTGACAATCGGCTGACGCTAAATGGATTTTTTTTTCTTTGAAATATTTCTTTAAAACGTTTCAGAAAATACGACAGGACAATTATCTTTTAAAAAACACAATCAATGTTTTCTCTTTTAAATTTTTATTCAAAATTTAATTAAAAGCTTCAATTTCCTTCCAGTATTTTCACCGTTTCAATATTTTTATTTTGAAAATAAAACGTATCAATTTCAACTAGCTTTTGAGTTTCTTAATTTCTAAAATCTAAATAATAAAATTCATTGATGCTTTAATTTCTGTGAAGGTTTTATAGATAATTATTTTGTCTATATATCATTTTTTAGTTATTGAGTATATTATTCTTAAGGGAAATGGAAAATTATTTGTTAGTACATACCAGTTCTATTTTCTATAACGCATTGCCCAAGTCTTACCAAATGCCCAATGTATTTGGAATTTTAGTTTCACAAAAGTAAATCATTACTAAACTTCTATCCTTTCGATTCAAACGCTAAAAGTTTTTCACTCATATTTATTTGACTTAAAAAGTAACAAAAAAGTGAGCAATATTTTGCCGGTATAGAATATACAATTTAAAAGATAAACAACCCTCTCCTGTCTAAATAGACGCCATGATGGCGCATTGTAATTTGTGTTTATTTAGACAGGAGTGGTGTGGATAATATTTTAGGTTTATTTCCTCCCGTTACAATATCTATTCATGTTTTGAAATGGCATCAGCACCAATTATCTGTGAAAATATGAAATTATAATCATTATTAGCGTTAGTTTTGTTGTATTTTAAAAAACAATGTATTCAACCACTGAACAAACGGATGAACCATATGTATTAGGAGGGTTCACTATCAATTGCTTCCCGTCATATTTATTTCATCCTCTCGTGTATCGGTTGAAGAAATTTGTTTTTTGAAATTCAAGAAAAATAGTGCTGCTAATAATTTTCTATTTAAATATATTTATCTAGTTTTTTTTTAAATATAGAATTGGCCAAGTCACTTCCCATATATATATATTCGCCAATAATATATTGTTTAGTATATGAAAAATATATCATGAATCCCTTGTTGATTTCTTGAAATAGCAGGCTCTCTAGACTGACGAGAGCCGTAGGTAAAACTATGATTTCTAGATGGACGTTCTGAATTTGCCAAAATTGATGTTGTGGCTTTGTCACCGGCCTACTAGACGGCAGAGAAGTTCAATAGACGGGGCAGTATCTACGTCTATTTTGACGGTAGAGCGTTCTCTTTTATATATATTTTTAAATACAAAATAATTATTCAACAAAAGGTATATAACTCATAAAATTATAACTGTTCTATTATAAAATTTTGTTCCTATATATTTATTATTATTGATCTGTGTATATATCTTTCTACGGAGTTGCTTACCTTCAGATCAAATCAAATTTCGTCGTTATCTTTTAGTTAAAAAAGGAGAGAAGAGAAAATTTGCTTACATTATATTCAAACTACAACAGATACCTTTTATTATAAATTGTATAAATGAATTATGTTAAACTACTTAGCATATTTTATATACAATTGCACATTTTGCATATTTGAAAAATTTTTAACTTCATTTTTCAATAATTTACATTTTCATTGAGAATTTGAAACATCCATAGGAAGTGTGCTAAATGATCTGTTTTTCATATGTTTAACAACGCCATTTTGGATCAAATATTTATGAACATTAGTTGTTTACATTATCTTCTAACAACCGTCAAAATAACCACAGAAATGGACCTATAGGCTTAAATTGGGTCACTTTTTCAAACCTGATAACATGTAAGTTGGCCAAGTTTCAGACTTCTGGGTGGTCGGGAATTGGCGAATTTCTATTTTTCCTTTAAATACTGTCACGAAGAAAAATAATTGAATAAGTTTCTGAATCACTTTAAATATTTAATCAGTTATATGGAGGATTTTAAATAAAAAATAAAAATGTATATGTACATGAACCAAATCGACCCAGCAGTTAAAGCAAGAGTGGAGAACTGAGTTTTTCCTCCTTCCACGTGGCGCCACTGTTTTCCCCGACCAGATAAGAGGAAGTACCAGGAAAATCTGTCCTCCTGACAATATTGATATCAATTTTTAAAATACGGAGCGCCCCTATGTACTTGAAATTTGGCACAACTGTTTAAATCTGACATTTCTCGTTGACAAAATATCAAACTTCTTGGTGGACACGACAATGGATTCAATTAAATATCTATATCTAATTTCAAATTTTGTATTCAATATAATTATATTTTAGACCACACAGAAGTTTGAAAGACTCTCAATCCAACTAACATTGTAGGTCTACCAAATTTCCGGCTTCTAGGTGGCAGCGAGGGTCGGGAATAGATGACAAGAGGGAATTTACTTCCAAACTAAAATAGAGGCAGTCGTTTCCTTGTCTTAATCTGCGGCTGGAGCTACGTAAAATGTGGGCGGGGTGGTTAAGTTTGGAGTAATTTCTATATTTCCTGCGATTTTGTGATGAAGTTATATTTTTATAGATAAAATTGAATTGCGAAATGTTGTACATTCGCTCGATCCTGCTAAAAATACAAGTGTTTGAACTTTTGAGTTGTCGGGATTTGGACAAATTTCTGTTTTTATTTCATTTCTTTTAACTTTGTGATCAGATTTTAATGTGTGATGTTCCTTCGATTAAATAAATAAATATGCTTTTTTTAAATTAATGAACAAATTTTAATTATATATCTTTCTAATGTCAAACATACACTTTTTAATAGATTCATAACAAAAACAATAATTACAGTGCTGCCGAATCCAAACAATCAAAAATAAATTAATTAAACAGAGTATATTATAATATTATTATAAGGTATATTACAACTTCCCCGACTCAAGCGACTTCATTTCTCCTGGGATGTCGATGCAGATAAGATTGGATATTGGAGATGTGAGCCGTTCTTGGAGTTTTATCATCAGACTCATATTCAACATATTTGGGGTGGCCATCCATTTTGGTTACCCTTGTCACTCGATGCGAACCAGATAGCTTCCATTCCTTTCCAACCTTCTGATGTCTTACCAAAATATAATCGTCGATATTCATCTCTGGTGGCAGGGCCTTCTTACGACTGTTAAAATAAAACTTTGTTCTTTGTCGGTAGAGGTTTTGCTCAATTTGACTTTTTTCTGTTTCATAGAGGGGACAGTGAAGATTAAGCTCTTCATCGGCAGGTAAAACAGTGGAAGTTTTTGTAAGTTTGAATAAAGGAGAGCAACCCAGGTAGGAGTTGTAGGATCTATTATGGTAGCTTACTGCCGCTTCTAAGGCATTTTTCCATCAACCATTGAAGTGAGGATAGCACGAGAGAAAGGTCTTTATATCTCGTATAGCTCGATCCGCTAAACCATTTCCTGCAGGGTGATAAGGAGAAGCGGTTATTAATCGGATGTCTTTGGAGGTTGCCCACCTAGGGAATTCTCCATACACAAATGATCTCCCTTGATCGGAGACTATAGTTTTCACTGATTTCAGATCCTCATGTTCGTTGAAATATTTTATTAGAGCACGGCCATGTTGTTTCATTGCCTTTGCTTTAACCACCATAGTGGTCTCGTCAATAATTAGTAAAAATGTTAAATTCTTATCCTTGATGTTAGAAGGAGCCTCGGCGAAATCTACATGTACAGTATGGAAAGGTACTCTTGATTGACGGGGCAAACTCATCTTTGAAGGACGGCTCTTATACTTGAACTTGACCCTTTGACAGATAGGACAGGAAGATACATATTTCCTTATGTCATTCTTCATACCAGGCAAACAAAGCGTTGCTTCATTTTATAATATGTCCTCCAAAACCCCGAATGTCCTCCTGATAAGGGATCATCATGGTACATTGATAAAATTGAAGTTCGATGTTCGTGAGGGGCAAATTATTTACCGTGATCTTCTAATTTTAAAGGAATACTCTGATGTTTAACAAACAGTACGGTTTGATCGCTGGAATTAGGTGTTTCTACAGCCAAAATAGACAGCGCGTCTGCATCGCTGGGCTCCCTGCCAGAACGGTGGTTCACTCTCATTTCGAATGAGCTCAGAAACAGCTGCCACCTCGCAAGTCAATCCCGGAGATGGCCACAGGAAAGTAGCTGTGTCAATGCGCGATGATCCGTGTGGACAACAAAAGACTTGCCTTCCAAATACCATCTGAAGTGTTTGACAGCCTTCAACACAGCAAGGCATTCTTTTTCAGTGATGGAATAATTTTGTTCAGCCTTGGAAAATGTATAGGAATAATAACTAATCACCGAGTTGAAGTGACCTCCTTTTATTCACGTCTCTCTGGTATAGAATAGCCCCTGTTCCATAATATGAAGCATCTGTTGACATTTCATAAGGCAATGACTCATCCGGGATTGCCAGTATTGGTTTTG
The DNA here is from genome assembly GCA_030710605.1 of Cordylochernes scorpioides. Classification (NCBI taxonomy): domain Eukaryota; kingdom Metazoa; phylum Arthropoda; class Arachnida; order Pseudoscorpiones; family Chernetidae; genus Cordylochernes; species Cordylochernes scorpioides. Next base: position 93,158,434 of record CP092864.1, read on the forward strand.
ACGTGATGATATCAATAAGTTTTAAATAGGCCTCTTCACATTTATCAGACCACAAAAACTAGAATCTTTTTTCTCTAAGGTTGTCCAACGGTCGAACTATCGTGGCATAGTTTGGTATAGGTTTTGGTCAAAGGTTACAATTGCCCTGTAAATTTCCTCAGAGACCCCCTTGACTAAATGAGCAACTTTTTCATTTTCATTCATGTTGGGATTAATTTGCCGACATAAATAGAGGACGTCTTGAATATACGCCTCACTAGACTCTCCCTTTCCTTGGGCCCTGGCTTTTAGTTTTTCTAAAACTTGGTCTTTTTCGCTTGCGTAATGCCCAAAGACCTGAGGCAACATTGTCTCAAAAAGTTCCCATGAGGTTATTTGTTCCTCTACATTCTCGAACCAGACTTTGGCCGTTCCTGAGAGGAAGAAGGAAACATTTGCTAGGCACATGGAACTATCCCAGCAGTTGTAGCGAGCTACACGTTGGTACTCTTTCAACCATTTCTCCGGGCTTTGGCCCGGTTCCCCCGAAAATATAGAAGGGTTTCTAATATGTTTGAAGTGGTACTCACCCTGTGGGGTCTCTCTTCCTTCGTGTTGCATCTTAGAATATTCCAACGGGTTTAATCCTTGGATTCTACGACTTCTTCTTATAGCTTGGGCAGCGAAGGGATGATCCAGCTTGTCTCCACCAGATGTCACAGTAATGAAGGTGACGAGTCGTTTGGGTAGAATAAAATAATAATTTATTAGATGACTTTAAATAGTTAATAAGTTTGAAGGATAAAAAGAAATAGAGGTAAACTAAGTTAAATGGATAAAAATAATGGTAAATTAAGGAAGTAATGTCAGAGACCCAAACGGCTGGCGATCGGCTCCACCCCTCAAGATGGCGACTATTGTTTACAAACTTCCCGCCTAGCGCGCCCGCCATCTATCGGAGCTTAGGTACATAACACTTGCCAAGCTGATAGGCGCGCGCCACCTATCGGGGCTTAGGTACATAACATTCGCCAAGCTGCCGATGTATTATTTACAGTTACAAGCTATGTACATTTTTGGTTATGACAATATTATATAGATGAATGTATAGAAACAATGAGTCACAACACCGGTTCTGGCAAATTCAGACAAAAAGCCAACCTTCATACCAAGGTTTCGGACTTTGGCCCTCATCAGTACAGGGGCGGCTTCGATTTCCTAAAATCCTACGAGAGGAGTTATGAAATCGGTCGAATTTACCAAACGGTGTTTAAGCTGGTGAAGTGGCAAAGGCCGTTATCAATCTAATATCTCTGGTTTACATTATTTTTATGTTTTTTTCTACAAATGCATTTTGCCTTGAATATCTTGTTTACTGCCATTTTTTTGGTATTTCTGATATTTGATAAATTTTGTTAGATCTATTTATAGATTGCTCTATTTTCAAATATATATAATTGTATTAGATAATAAAAAGGCATATATTGGATTTAATAAAATATTTATTTTGCCAATATTTCGGTTGGCTGAACGCCAAACCTTTATCAAGTCATTACATTTTGTATACACAAACTCAGCGCCGCATAGTGTTATAATATCACAGTTGAAATAATTTTAAAAATACCAAGTAGGTAGGGGAAATTGTGCAAGCAAAAAATATTTAAAAATTACAATCAGAATAAGTTAAATATCTTAAAATATTAAAGGGGAAAAAATAATGAGGTCTATCCTATATTTTAAAATACAGGGTGATCCAAAAGTCCCGCACAACTTTAAAAATTAATAACTCCGCGAATATTTGCTCTAGAGCAATGTGGTAAACACCATTGTGTTCAGGATGCAGCGATTCAGCGGCCAAATTGTTTGATAAATTGAAAAATATAACTGAACGACACGTATTTTTCCTTTTTGAATACCAGGAAAGAGCCCTAATAATATCAAATGATAAATTAATAAAACACCATTTCGCCAAAAGTTAGAAGAATTGGTTAACGATTTTTAAATACAATCTGAGATATGTAAAATAGGTATATGCAAATTAAAACATGTAACAAAAAATATTTATATTTTAGATGGAGTTTTGTGAAATAAATTGAATGTTTGAAAATAACTACTGATATCAATACACGATTTTTGAAATGTTAATATAGTACCAAATATTATGATGGCACTACTAATAGGATTTCGTGCTATAAGGAATGTATAGTTTCTTGACTAATTGTCGACACTTGACTATTTAACTGGATATTTGTCATGATCCAAAAATGAAATATAGAGGGGAGTGACAAAATATATTTGTCGTACTTTATTCCAAATATCCTATGGGTTTGTCAAATATTATCATTGTTTATTATACTGTACATAATTTTGAAAATGTATCCCCTAAAAAAAAATCATTTTTAAATCGACCTTTTGCGTTGAAAAAAGTGGTAGTAAAATCATTTTGTATTATTTTTTGCGCAAAATATCTAAAGTTGGGGGGGGGGATACAGAGATTATTCCTTATGCTATTTCTTCAAATGAGCGAAAAGCGATAAACTAAACATAAGGGGTGAAATTGTGTATACCAGTGTTATTCGAGAAGTTATAACACTTTGACCTGCACGACATAATATAAAATGTGGGCAAATGACAAACGAAAAAATTACTGTTTACAGAAAAAAAAGAGTCAAGATGTAAGAACAGCAGTTATTATTTCCATAACCCAAAACAAAGAGCTGCAAAATATAACACATGAGGTAACTGCCTTCTCTCTTGTATTAGGTCACAATCCTTGCTCAATGTGGGGCCCTTCATTCTCAAACACCGCCTGCAGACGATAGATGACAGAATGGTCACAATTAAATAGTTGAAATTTATAAAACGTGCCATCTGATAGAAGCCTTCAACATGGCCAATGTGGTAGGCCGTCATCGATAAAAACGCGACTTAATGTACCCCCATAACCGAAATTGTAAGGCGTCAAGTCTGGTGATATTGGAGGCCACTGGTATATAAAGTGGCGACTTATCAACGAATTTAACCGAACGTATCCTTCAGCAATTGTTTGGCACCACGGGAGATATGAGGAGGTCCTCCATCTTGCATGAATGTTATTTCGCGTAGTGCTTTGTCTGTCCTGCAATATGGGAATACCCTTTTCTCTCAAAAGTTGAACATAACGTTCACCAGTTACAAAAACGGTTTTAAAAGTTCTTCCATTGATTTTTTCAAATAAAAATGGCCCAATAATAAAAGAAGAAGTGAGCCCAAACAAAACTGTAACTCTGGGCTGATGAAGTGGTATTTCTGTAAAAATCCTAGGGTTTTCTGTTGCCAAAATAAGGCAGTTTTGAATGTTAAATTCTCCCTTTAGATAAAAGTGAGCATCATCTGTTCTTAGAACATTTGACAGCCAGTTTTCATCAATATCAATTTGCCGGAAAACCCATGCAGCGAATTCTTGACGCTTCTCAAAATCGCTGACTTTCAACTCGTGAAAACATTGAATTTTGTTAGGATATTTTTGTAGAAAAATTCTAAATGTGTGTTCTCTTCAAACTGTTCCATACGAAATCCCCGTTTGTCGAGAAACTTGTCTAGCACTTACTTTTCCATACGTGGATAACGTTTCAATAGCTTCAGCATTCTGCAAAACCGTAACAGCCACTGACTTGCATGTCGATGATCTTCCACTCCGAGGTTTTGCTTCCAGAGATCCAGTTTCCTCAAAACTTTTAATCAATCGCTTTAGAGAGTAGCAACTCATTGGTCCTTTACCGCTTCGAATATCTTTAAAGGAACGAAACTCTCGTAAAGCTTCAGTGGCAGATTCTGAATCACAATTAAAAAAATTCACCAAGAGTGCTTTATCCTGTAGTGACAGCATTCCAGGGGGAAGGGGAGAAGTTCGACCACACCTCCTTGCGGTCCCCCCTGGACCCTTGGAATATTTGACCAAATTCTGGTTCGTTTTCAAGATGACTAACGTTGCAACGGCACCCATTTCCAAATGAATAGCAAAACTGATATTTACAGTAATGCTACCGCGTCCGGGGTAACTGCCGCGTCAGTAGCTGCAGGTCGAGCTCATGATGAGAAATCTACTACGAGGACACAATTCAATCTACTACAACTCAATATAAATGGTACCTAGAGGAAAATAAAGAGCTGACTTGTCTTCTCTGTGACAACAATGTACATATTAATTGTCCTCAGGAGACAAAATTGAATCAGAACACTACGAATGGACATACCGGGAAAATTCGGAGGAGGACTTGCCGTTTTGATTAAAACTCTAGAAATCGAAATCAAGGAAATCGCCTATAATCAGAGTAAGCCTAGAGAAAGCACGACAGAAGCTCAGGCAATAGAAATCTATCTTACAGACAAAACAATTCCAATCATAAATGTTTATCACCACGATAATACTAGCATCAATACAGGCCTGATAGAGACATTAAGTGAAGCGTCTTCGGATATCGCAATCATACTTGGTGATTTTAACGCCGAAAGACCAACTTGGGGATCACCTGTCCAGGATAACAAAGGTCAGCAGGTTGAGGACATGCTAACCGACCTCGACCTTACGCCGTTAAATAACGAAAAGAACACCTATCTATCCAAGTCCACAGGCACAGAATCCGCAATAGACATCACAGCGATAAATTACAACATCGCACCCACAACACAATGGAAAATTCTGAAAAGTGCAATCAGTGACCACAGACCAATTTTAACAACTCTAAAATTCAAAATTGAGAATTTCCAACAGAATAAAAGAACACTGGAAAAAAATTTACAGAAAAGCTTGAAGAACTGTGCAACGAAGAATTAAATCACAGAACGATTGACAAAAAATTGGAAAAATTCTCTTTGAACATATCCAAAGCTGCAAAAGTATCGATACCTAGAGGTAGACGTGAAGACCTGTGAATACTTTACTGGAAAGAACAGAATATCGAGGCAATGATTGCAGAGAGAGACAATAAAAATGAACTTCTTAAAACAAATAAAACAGAAGAAATCATAAAGGAACTCATTGAAATTAGTCACAAAATAGAACAAGAAATTTGGATATTCAAACAAGAAAAATGGGCAGAATTCTGCGAAAAAAATGGATCCAAAAAAAGAAAGCCATCACTGGAATATAATTAGTGTTATAAAACAATCCAAAATCAACACTATTCCTCCAATACTCTAACCGATATGAACAGCGAGAACGAACAAACAGATTGCTGACATAATTGCTGAATATCTTTCAAGTACACACTTCCAGACACAGTTATACGAATGAAGGCAAAACTCTAAAAAATAATATAAACAAGTTAGTTAAACAAGCAAGAAATTACCATCAACAAGATATTTACTCGAGAGACTTCACACTGAATGAGCTAAATTCATCAATAAGAAAGTTAAATCCAAGATGTCACCGGGAGATGCTCTAATCTTTGGTCAAATGATTAAACACTTTGGAGACGAAGCTAAAAATCAGCTCCTACGAATACTGAACATTTCATGGCAAACTGGTAAACTACCAAAGAATTGGAAGATATCAATTATAGTGCCAATACTGAAACCAAACAAAGATGCTAAGGAATGCAAGAACTATCGGCCAATTGCTCTTACCAGCATACTTTGTAAAAATAACAGAATGAATTATCCATTCTAGGCTCATAGTCTGACTCACTAACAATAATAAAATAAACTTCTACCAAACTGCCTAAAGATCCAGACACTGTACAACTGATAAACTGTTCTACTTCTGTCAATCAATAATAGATTTCTAGAAAAAACCGCCAAAGAAGACAACGGCCGTATTCCTGGATATGACCTCAGCTTTTGATCGAGTGTAGAAATTATTTGAAAGGCTTCACAACACCGGAGTAAGAGGAGAAACCTTAATCTGGATTGCAGGCTTCTTAAGGGGAAGAAGGATAAAGGTTCGGGTCAATGGAACATTTTCCAAGGACCGAAGAACATGGGCTGGTGTACCTCAGAGATCTGTGCTCAGTCCTCTACTCTTCTCGCTATATATTAACCGTTGTTTATGTAAATAGATGAATATTATTTGTATTATTTGAAGCCTCATTATGTATAAATATATGTATATATAAATTGGACATTTGTTGTTGGCCATGGTCAAGTTTGAGCTCTTGTACGTCTAATTACGACACAACAAAAGTGGCGACGAGGATGCGCGATCTACAGAGCCAGTAAAAAGCTGAGGAAAACGATGTCTATGCAAGTATAACAACTACATCTTTTAAACAAATCTGACTCTCGGATTATGGAGAGGAAAAATAGGTAAATGGGTTAAGATTACATCTTTTAAACTATCTGGATCAAGAAAACAAAGGAGTAGAAAAGATCAGCATGACAAGTTCAAAGTTAATAGTACCTTTTAGATGCTATAGCCCAGTGGAGGACACTTCGATCTTTTTGTACAAAAATTTGAGGCTTTCTTTTTGGCATCTGAAGGAGGAGATTAAAGTGCTGATTTTTACCTCGCTACCAGATTATGAAACTTTGAAGCAGGGAAACGACATTTTCTTCCTGGTCTAATGAAAGATCAACCCTATGATACTATCATTCAAAGAATTAAGCTGCATTTGGATCCAAAGAAGAAAGTGATACCACAGCGATGCAGATTTTTAAAGAGAATTCAACAGGAAGGAGTATCAATTTCGGAATATCTTAGAGAATCGAAACATTTGGCAATAAATTGTAATTTCGTCGATATGTTGGGAACCATGATGCGAGACCGTTTTGTGGCTGGAATCAAGTCGGAAATCCTGCAAAAGAAGCTACTACAAGAGGACGACGATGTCACCCTGGATAAAGTTTTTGCAGTGGCGATCTCGTTCGAATTGGCGGAGATAAATACAAGAGAATTACAAGATAAATTAGTGGCCAAGATATCCCCTGTGAATTGAAAGGATAAAAAGGGTGAGTACAATAATAGTACGGCGCAGTATAGGCCTTTCAGGGAAAGTGGCAAAGGCAAAATAGTGTGTTATAGATGTGGTGAAAGACATTCACACGTGGCATCTGTTTTACCTCATAGAACAAAGACTTGTTTTAAAATGTAATAAACTGGGTCATTTAAGTAGGGTCTGCAAAGCTAGTAAAAGAATGTGGGGATGTAAATTTGTACAATAAGACTCTATATATTCTGTACAGGGCGAAACTGATGCCACAATAAATTTAACAGTAGATGATTATTCTTTGTGCTTTACAATAGATACAGGATGTCCAGTTACGTTAATACCTAAAGATATTTATGAGAATTATTGGCAAGGTAAAAGAATTTTTCCAACAAATTTAAGATTGAAATCCTTTTGTGGTAAAACAATAGAGATTATAGATCAAAAAATGTTTTTGTAAAAGAAGCCAACCAATATTTACGATTAATAGTTGTAAATGAAAAAATCCAGGTAATTTTATTAGGAAGAGAATGGCTTAAACAGTTGAAACTTGATTATTCTATATTGTTTAGCAATAAAATTTTAAATAATGAATATAATAGAAATATATTTAAATATATAAAAATTTGATTGATAGGTATGCAGATTTGTTTAACAAAGATTTGGGCTGTCTAAAGGACGTTAGAATAAATTTTAATTTAAAAAAGGATGTGACTACTGTGTTTTGTAAGGCCAGAAGTTAACCTTTCTCTCTAAAAAACAAAGTAGAGAATGAAATTGATCGTTTAGTGAATTCTTGCATTTTATAACCTATAGTTCATGCATATTGGACCGCTCCAACAGTACCGGCATCTAAAAAGGATGGTAGTGTAAGGATATGTGGTGATTTTAGATGTACAGCTAATAAAGTAATAGAATTAGATAGGTATCACATTCCATCGATCGATGAGATCTTTTCAAAATTATCTACAAACACCGTAGTTTCGACTCTAGACCTATCACAGGCTTACTTACAAGTAATGTTAGCGGAAGAAGCCAAAGCTGTTGTTGATATAAACACAACAAAGGGGTTGTTTTCTTATAAAAGACTACCATATGACGTAGCGGTAGCACCAAATAAATTTCAGAGGATTATGGAAGTCCTATTTTCTGATTTGCCAGGTGTGGCTTGCTACATAGATGATATTTTGGTTGCAGGAAAAGACTTTGAAGATCATAAACAAAAGTTGGATCTAGTGTTTAGATGATTGCTAGAAAAAGGTTTAAAGTTAAACAGATATAAATGTAAATTTAAAAAGAAATCGGTGGAATATTTAGGGTTTAAAATGAATAAATATGGACTTCATCCCTTAGAAAATAAAATTAAAGCAGTGATAGAGGCGCCTGAACCTAAAGAATGTTTCGCAATTGAGATCTTTCATAGGACTCTTAATTTATTATTATAGATTCATAAATAATATAGCAAACATTTTAGTGCTATTCTATCAACTTTTGAATAAAAATTGTAGATGGAATTGAACGAAAAAATATCGAATGTTATTTTAAAAATGTAAATAATTATTAATGGACTATGGACTAGGCGTAATTCTGAGTCATAGAAATGATAGAAAGGAAGAATGCCCTATAGCTTTTGCTTCTAGAACATTAACTGAAGCGGAAAAACGTTTCTCTCAACTAGAAAAGAAAGCGTTGGCGTTGAGAAATTCAGACAATACTTACTGGGACGAAAATTTGTATTGGTCACAGACAACCGACCCTTAATTCATATATTTTCACCTCATAAACCAATTCCCATATGTGCATCATTCAGAATTAAAAGATGGTCCTTAAAATTAGCTGCATTTAATTATACTGGGGAATTTCGAAAAACTAGTGATAATTCCAATGTTGACGCATTGTCACGTCTTTCTTTAGAATCGAGTGTCAGGGAGTCTCTTGATGAAGACCAGGTACTTCTTCTCAGGAAGTTGAATGAGGTACCGTTCTCTTTTATGGAGGTGGCATATGAGACGTTCCAAGATAAAATACTGTCTTTAGTATTAAGGAATGTTAGAGAAGGCAACTGTGTGTGTGTGGAAATTCACAAGGGTACCGAGAGAAAACCCACTAGCTTCTCATTATAAGATCAATGAGGAATTAAATTTCGAGTTTGGTTGTCTTCAATGGCGTGAAAGAGTGGTAATTCTTCAAAAATTAAGATCTTTAATTTTAAATGACTTGCATGAAATACACATGGGGATTGTTAAAATGAAGATGATTGCCAGACGGTATTTTCTGGTGGCATGGCATAGACAGTAACATCGAGGAGTTAACTAGAGAATGTAGAGTATGCCAAGAATCGGCAAGCATGCCCCCGGCTACCATCTCGGAATGGACTTGGCCCGAAAAACCGTGGCATCGACTTCATCTTGATCTAGCGGGTCCGTTCATGGGAAGAATGTTTTTGGTTCTCGTGGACGCATACTCAAAGTGGATAGAAATTTTTATCATCAAAGATATTACCAGAAAAACGATTATAAGTCATCTTAGAGAAATTCTCGCCAGAATTGGATTGCCCTAATTTTTTGTTACAGATAACGGAAGACAGTTTGTCTCCGGTGAATTCGAGCAATTTACCAAAATGAATGGTATACGGCACACTAAGACCAGTCCGTATAATCCTAGTACAAATGGTTTAGCTGAGAGATATGTAAGAGAGTTTAAAAACCTTTTGAGAAAGAATAATGGGAAGGATGATTTAGAGACGAATCTACAATGTTTCCTATTTGCTCATAGAGCAATTCCCCAAACTGTAATAAGGAATTCCCCGGCGGAACTGCTAATGAAGAGAAGTTTAAGATCAAGATTCTCGAATTTAATAACAAGATGGGAAATCCGCGAGAGGTATTTCATGAGGCCGTAAGAAGGCAGGAGCAGTTTACTACAGGTTGCGAGGTTTATTTCCGCAACTATGCAACTGGACCTTAACGGTAAAAAGGTACCATTTTGGAATTATTGAGCTACCGTCACTACCTTATAAGTTGCGAGGGCGTCGTGTATAAGAGGCATATCAATCAATTGCGACCTGTGAGAAAGAAACAAGTGGAGACAAGAAATTTGATACTTCCTCGAACATCAGGAGAGAAGCCTGTAGGTGGAAGTAAAAAATAAAGTGAAGAGGAGGTTCCAGAGGTTACATCAGGAAACAAGGAGGAGACTGCTTCTGTGCACGTACCCTCTTGCACTCCTATACCAGGGCCTGTTGCTGTGCACGTGACCTCTTGCACTCCTAAACCGGAGGCTGCCGCTGTGCAAGTGCCCGTCCGCAGTCCTAGACCTCAGAGAGCCAGGAAACCCCTAGACCGACTGGAGTATTATTAAGGGGGGGGGGGAGATATGTTGTGTATGTAAATAGATGAAGATTATTTGCATTATTTAAAGTCTCATTATGTAAGAATATATGTGTATATGAATTGGACATTTTGTTGGCCAAACGAAAAGAATCTGAGGCTCTTTATTGGACACGACAAAAACAACAACGGCATTCTAGAGTAAAATAAATCATCAGAGATAGATAAATATTTTTCAAATGAATTAAAATAAATATAATCGATACTGAGAGAGAGTTGAATTTTAAAAAATAGAAAATTATTATTTTCGAAATATAAATAGCTGAGAGAATTCCAGCAAACCGCATCTAAAATATCAGTTTTTTTTTTGCTACATGTTTTGATTTGCATATACCTATTTTACATATCTCAGATTGTATTTAAAAATCGTTAACCATTTCTTATAACTTTTGGCGAAATGGTGTTTTATTAATTTATCATTTGATATTATTAGGGTTCTTTCCTGGTATTCAAAAAGTAAAAATACCGTGTCGTTCAGTTATATTTTTCAATTTATCAAACAATTTGGCCGCTGAATCGCTGATTCTGGTAGGGCGCCATCTAGCGAATAAAGTTGTAACTAAAATCAATTTCGAATTTTTCATTATTTGCCATAAAAATTCCATTGCATCCTGAACACAATGGTGTTTACCGCATTGCTCTAGCGCAAATATTCGCGGAGTTATTAATTTTTAAAGTTGTGCGGGACTTTTGGATCACCCTGTATTTGTATTAAGAACATAAAATATAATTCATCAATAAATCATTAAGAGATATGTGTAAAAATATATGTATCTATTAAAACATAAAAAAAAATTAAACAAAAAATTGTAAGAAATCTTTTGAATTTTTTTCATTAATATACATAATTTTTTTTTGAATACTATATATTCTTTCTCCATCACCTTAATTTATTCGTTTTTAGCAAGCTGAAGAAAGGCTTTCCCGAAAGGTTCTTTAATTATATCAATAAAAAAAGTTACGGATTTTTTATGCCTTATTGTAATCGGGATTTATTGTTTCCATTATACATCTTTCAAAGCCTGCTAATCAGAATGGACACTCGATGTGAGAGCTGTTTTATACCAGACACCTCATTTCTAGGAAACAGGCTGTATAATATGTCACTAACATTCAAATGTTTATATAAAACGCTAATGTTTCATCAGGTCAAACAGAGGAACATATTTGGGTAGAGGCTCTTCGTTATAATAATGAAAGGGTTGAATTCCCAGGAAGTCCTCTCTCGTCGCATTACCTAGATTAGCCAATCAGCGTGTTGATTTAACAAGCCAGCTTTTAGCAAAATGAACATCGAACACTATATCAAATGATCAAATGTGGGTCCCCTCCTCCACATCCCCTGTGGATTACGATTTTTTTTTATTTATTCCCATTGAAATAGCTTCATATTTCTTGACATTTATAATTGTAAAATCATTTTTATCAGGGGTTTTATTTATGAATGATATTAGTTTTTATCTAGCCATTTTCTTCTTTCTTGTGATACTTGTGCAGTTTTTTGTAATGATAAAAAAGGTCAGGTGTTGGTATTAAAATAAAAAGGCATATCCTATTTAAGATGGCATCAACGTTTAGTTAATTATTGTTCCACAAGATGGCGCTCTGCCATCTAAAAAAGCTCATGTGCTCGTGGTCAGGATATGCCTTCTTTGATTTTTTTGTTTTTGATATGTTCGATAGCACACATGTGCTCGATGTTCTAGAAAATATTCTTCTAACCATTAAACCTGTAGAATTCTGAGTTTCACATTAGGCAGTGTTTGTACTTCGAAAATCTTTTTATTCCTCTAAATCAGAAAAAATATATATATATTTTTTTTTTTAACAACAAAAAGCCTTTATTGGGGCCACTCGCCCTATACAGGATTCGCCAGTTCACAAGGGATAGGGAGAACACTGTGAGGCCTTTTTCCGGGATATAGTCTTGTGGAATCCAAATATCGCCATCGCTATATACCTATTCCTTGATATTTCATTAATCAGTGCCGGAAATGAAGGACAAAGTTGCCCCGTTTTATCATTTAATTTTCGTCTTTCCTCAGACAGAGCAGCACAGTCAAATAAGTAATGCAACATCTCCGTTGTTATTCCTGATCCACAGAAAGTGCATTTCAGGTCTTCACGCCTCAATAAAATCAAATGGTGTTCTCTGAAAAAAATTGAAAGGGTTCTAAATTGTGCAATTAATCTAATGATAGGAAAAGGGAGTTCAGTTAAGAAGTATTCTTCGGTGGTAAAGGTTGTATATATGTCTCTATAGTGGGAATATAACTTTGATTGGGTTATTCTTGTTAGGTCGTTTTGTATTGTTTGCTCTATCGCAGTTCTTAATATTCCAGGGATAGCATTCCTTAGTGAGTCAGGATCATTACAATAAGTAAGCCACGAGGATCCGTTATTATTAAGTAAATTGCTTAATTGTTTTATAAAACCGATGGGCGCACCTGTAGCACAGGATAATTGCCTCATTCTAGTTAAACAAATTCGAGGCAGTCTATTTGTATCCATACTCAGCACCCTCAGCCAATATTTCAAGGTCAATTTCAGAGCTGATATTATTAATGAGACGCGGCCTGTTTCTGGTCTTATTATGTATCCTGGTGTATATCTAGGCAAATTCAAAAACCTACGAATAAATGTATCTTGTATATGGTCTAATAAATCTTTATACTCTGTTGCCCAAATTGGAGCAGCATACATCAAAACAGCCATCACAATTGAGTCAAACAGTTTCATTGCAGAGTTTAGTGAATTAATTTTTGATTTCGCCAATATTGGGGTTGTAGCATTTATTGCCGCAAGTGCTTTTCCTTTGAAAAAGTTTGCGGCTTAAGTGGTTTTAGTTGTACTGACCAGAGGGTATCCCAAGTAGATATATCTTCTTGTTACCATCAGAGGTTTACCATTCCAGTACCATCTATCTTCTCTTGAGGGTTTACCACCATTGCGAAATACCATAACCTTCGATTTGGACTCGTTCAGTGTCATTTCGTTCACACCAAGATATTCCTTCAATATATTAATCTTTTTTTGGAGGTTTACCCTCGACTCCCCTATAATAGCAATATCATCTGCGTACATCAGCAGGTGAACATCACCAAATTCCGGAAGGTATACACTCGTCAGATCTGAGTTGTCATACATTTTAATCAGGTCCGTCATGAATAATATAAAAAGTAATTGCGATAGTGGCTCTCCTTGTAAAACGCCCGAATGTATCTTAATATTTTCTGTAATTGAACCCCTCCATCTGACTGCCACAGTCGCCTGTTCGTAGTAATTTCTAATTGCATGTATAAATTGATAGCTTACGCCCAGATTGGTTAATTTCTTCCAGAGTAATGAGTGAGGAACTGTGTCAAATGCTTTTCTCAAATCAACAAAAAATACATATAATTTTCCTCTCTTTTTCCTCAGTGAAAGTTGTATTAGAGAGGTCAATGTGAATATCAGGTCCACACACGATCGGCCCCTTCGGAAACCCGCCTGATTTTCTGGAATGACGTTTCTTCTTTCTACCCATTCATTCAGTCTTGATCTTAGTATTGTTGTAAAAAGTTTCGAAAAATTACTTATCAGTGCTATACCACGGTAATTTGAAGGGTTGTCTTTGTCACCGCTTTTAAAGATTGGATGTATGATCGATTTAGTCCATATTGTAGGATAGTGTCCCATTATCAGAGCTCTATTGTAAAATTGTTCTAATAAACCCATGTATGAGTCTGGGAGTACTTTTATTATTTCATTGGGGATGTCATCAGGTCCACTTGCCTTGTTATTTTTCAAATCTCTGATTGCCCTGCCTATCTCTTCAGAAGTTATCTCTGGATCAAGTATTGGGTCGCTCGGCGAGATCCTCACTTCTATATTACAGATCTTCTCTTTTTCCTCAATACTCATTAATTCGCAATAAAATTCGTGCCATTCCTGTACAGTAATTTCTCCTTGAATTTTTGTTGCTCCTTTAAATAGCGCAATGGTCTTCCAAAAGGACTTTGAATCTTTAATATTTCTCAATATTTCTTGTTTTTCCTGAATATATTTCCTTCTTTTATCATCTAATAAACCGAGATATTTCTTTCTATGGAGAGCATAGCTTTCAAGGTCTTCCTTCCTGTTGGTTCTACGGAATTCCTTCAGACTTTCTTTTGTTAGCTTTTTCATATCGTAACAGTTTTTGTCAAACCATGGCTTAGATTTTCCGGTGGCACTCTTAGTTGAGTACATTATTCCTGATGTTGACATTGCCTCGGTAATTCTTTGAGTGAAAGTATTTACGGAGCTATCGAGATTTGATATTTTTACTACTTGCAATTCCTTTAATTCCTGTTTAAATGTCTTAATTCCCCCAGCTGTCCATCTGTATCTCGTAACACCATATTCTTCTCCCTTAGATTTGTTTTCATAGGTGTTTTGGACTGTTAACTTCAGGATAAGAGGAAGGTGATCTGAGTACATCTGGGTTTCTATCCTGAAGTCTGATATTTTTTCCAGTATTCCTTGGGAAACTATGCAGTAATCAATAGTTGATGAGCCTCTCTCCGAAACATATGTAAAGTCACCCTCTCTGTCTCCTGTTGATCGTCCGTTGATTATTGTCAGCGAATTGTCCTCGAGAAACTCAAGGAGTCCTTCAGCCAGTGGTGAAATCATTAGATCTCTTGCTTTTCTTTCGGAAACTAAAGAGAGTTGAAGATTTGTTGGATTATACAGTCCCCCGAGCCCTCCAGTTCTAATATTTAAATCCCCAATCAGAATTAGTTCTTTCCCGTCAGTTATCTGTTTTCCATATATTAAGTTAATCTAACTAAGTTGTTCTGGTACAGTTCGTTTGGAGGGAGATATACAAATATCAAGCAGGTGGTGGGTTTGTCGGTTCCTATGTTTTGTGATAAAAAAAATCGATATCCAGATGTTATCCTTTTCTGTACTGTGCAACCTGTAATGCCCCCCTTTTTTGACGCCCACAATTATTCCTCCTGATCCCCTTCCCCTTCCTGTGGTCTTAGTTGCCGGCTGTTCAAAAATTTGGAAATCCTTTAATGTAATATTTGTGAGGTTTGAACACCATGTTTCAAGTATAGCGAAAATCTCGTAATTTTTAATGTACTCGAGAAGTGGAAAAACAGAGAGCAACCTAAAAAGTCCATTTATATTCCAGCATATTATTGTGTCTACCGTAACTTTTGGATTTTTAATGCTTATAGTCTTAAAACTTTTTTGTGAATCTTTATTTATATGTATTTTATTTTGTAGTATCTGTAAAGTTTCTGAGTTGTCAACATAAATTTTAGCCGTGAGTGTTTTATCAGAAGGTGGCTGAATGGACACTAAATTAGAGATCTGTTTATCAATCTGGAAAGTCTTATTTACATTAGGTATTATGTTCTGTTTTTGCTATATCTTATTTCCATTATTATTGACAACTTGGCCATTTACAGCTTCGTAAACTACACCGTTTACGATTAGTTTGTTATCTCTCAGCTTTGATCGAGTGCCTTTTTCAAAAAGTTCTTTCCTTTTCGCTATAAGAATAAGCCGTTGATCTCTAATCTTTTTACTATAATCTTTATTTATGTAGATTTTACTATCTCTAAGTTTAATCGTATTTTTGAATAATTTAATTCTTTCCTCGTATTCAGGTATTGAAATCAATATAGGCGATTTATTAGCCTTCCCAAGTCTATAGCATTTAGTTATATTTATATTTTCTAAAATTTGCATTTTTTCTTTTATAATAGATTTAACTTTTTGAAGACTTTCAGCTGGTGCTTCATTCGCTTCTCCCTCAACTCCGTAAAAAACGAGATTTGGCTCTCGCAGCTTCATCTCCAGAAAGTCGGTCCTGGCTTCAATTTCCCTTAACTTAATAACATTCTCAGAGACTATCTCGTTCGTAGCAGCCATGGTTTCCACGCAAGTCGTTAGCTTCATTTCAACTCCAAGAAGTCTCTGGTCCCACTCTATTATTCTTTTCTCGATGTTTGACAATCTCGTATCTAATCTCTCACCAAGATTTCTTATTTCTGATGACATTTGGACGATCATTGTCTTCAACTCAGTATCAGGCGATTCCTTCACTGTGGGAGTTGGCTCTGTAAACAGAGTTGTCTGCTTTTTGGGGCCAGGATTAGGCTCAATACCACTGATCATTAGAAGTATACATATGACCTGTATACAATAGCCGCTGGATATGTTCAGTAGTAGCATAGGAGTACCATCATATCCTAATCTAGCTTTTGATTTCCGATACAATCTCAGTTTGCGTTTAACCAGCTCTTGTAATAGGCATTCTGGCCGTTTGAAACACATTATGCTATAGAGAACTAGCAACAAGCATGCAAATCACGTAATTTTCATCTCGTCCTTACAACAGTTTTATTATTTTTATCTTATAAATAAGTTAAAACTTAGCTTTTTCCTTTTTTTTCAGTAATTATCCGCTTTAACTAAGAAAAAAATACAAATTACTTACAGATTATTCGGGAGCGTTTCTCAATGCGACCGCTTGCCTTGGCCTCCTGGCGGCGAATCCAATCAGAAAATATTTAACATTTTAATGAAATGAAATTAATTTTCTTTTTAATGAATCTATCTCTCTCTTTCTTTGATGACACTTATTTTATTTTTATCAATTATAGATATATTATAAATTGACACTATTTTTAAGTGTTCAATTCCACAATCTCCTATATACTCGTATTAGGATAAATATGTTTTTGGGATGGGAAATTAAGTGATGGTTATTTTTATACATGAGCAATTTAAATTACTCTTATTGCAGTATATGAGTATTTATGATATTGCCGTCGTGGTAAAAATAATAACAACAGTTTATATAATTATTTGCTTTAATATTGAGCTGATAAACATGATTGAGGCTGAAATAATACCTGATTTAAAGCGTAAATAAAATAATAAAAGATTACATATTTACATATGCACAGAAAGATTTGAGCCAGCCAACGGGAAACAACAACTAGGAGTTTATAAATGTAAAGTGGCGATATCTAGCAGTTGACTTAACAGAGAGTAGTTTGTTCTAGAATATAATTTTAAAATATATGTTTTTATGTAACATATATACATCCTTCTTGTAATAAATTACATTTTTACTTACCTAATATAACATATCACCTCGCTAGTGACGTAGAAATAACAGATTAGCCAAGTATTATTCACTGAAATTATTTATTAAGTAAACAAAGAGTTTAGTTACACGATGATCAAAAATTATATTCAAATGGAGCTTCATTGGTATCCTAAATTCTAAAATGGAATATTTGTCTTTGCAAGCTATATGTTTATAAAATATTTTGTGTGCATTTAAAATTAAAAAATGATTGAAAAGTCGTTCTTATTACTTTGCCCTTCTCCACGATAAATACATCTTACGTATAATTTTAAAGAGTGTGTAAATTAACTTATAGTATGTTATGAAATATATAAACAAATCCACATGATGTACAGGGTGATCCAAAATACCGCACAACTTTAAAAATTAATAACTCCGCGAATATTTGCGCTAGAGCAATGCGGTAAACACCATTGTGTTCAGGATGCAATGCGAAATTTTTATTGCAAATAATGAAAAATTTGAAATTGATTTTAGTTACAAATTTATTCGCTAGATGGCGCTCTACCAGAATCAGCGATTCAGCGGCCAAATTGCTTGATAAATTGAAAAATATAACTGAACGGCACATATTTTTCCTTTTTAAATACCAGGAAAGAACCCTAATAATATCAAATGATAAATTAATAAAACACCATTTCGCCAAAAGTTAGAAGAAATGGTTAACGATTTTTAAATACAATCTGAGATATGTAAAATAGGTATATGCAAATTGAAACATGTAGCAAAAAAAAACTGATATTTTAGATGCGGTTTTCTGGAATCCTCTCAGCTATTCAAATTTCGAAAATAATAATTTTCTAATTTTTTTAATTCAACTCTCTCTCAATATCGATTATATTTATTTTAATTCATTTGAAAAATATTTATCTATCTCTGATGATTTATTTTACTCTGGAATGCCGTTGTTGTTTTTGTCGTGTCCAATAAAGAGCCTCAGATGTCTCCATGCATCTCTATCACAGCAGCAGCAGCATTGTCCACTATCTTGGGTGTGTAAAGCAGATGCTCCGGGTCTATGTCAATTTTCTGCAAGGTTGCGGGCATAAGAATATGTGGGTAGGTGTTAGTTCCACACCAGGACAGTTGTTGCATGTTCTATAGGTTCTTGTGCCATCTGGATGTATTGTCATCCTTTATAATGTTTTGTTCTAAAGCTTGTTATAATTTTGTCATTTTTCTCTCGGAGTTTATTTCACATTTTAATATTTTCTTATTTTTTGTTTAATTATCTTGTATTTTGCAAAAGCATTAGCGTCAAATAATGGCATTTGTTCTTTTCTTTGGCTCAACTTTCTGGCTTCTTTGCAAATCAACTGCCATTTCATTACCCCCGATCCAAACACTGGCAGGAATCCATTGTAGAATGCAGTTATTCTCCAATGATATCAGTTTAGTACGTAACGAATGTATTTTCTGTGTGATTATAGTATTGCCCTTCTGAATTGCTTCTAGATCGGATATGAAGTCGTTGTACGGTATATTATAATTCCTTCTGCTTGATGCAGGGATGGTTGGTTAAGGCATACATCAAGGGCTTTCCAGATAGCTGTCAGTTCACAAGTGAAATTTGACGAAATCTTTCTTGCTCCTTCTTTGATTTTGATGTATGTTCCATCTTGCAGTATTATGTTAATTCCAGCCCCTCCATTACTTATGGTAAGGTCTGATGATCCATCTGTATATGCTGTTAAATAATTTATCTAATCGCATAAACCAATTGTGTCAAGTCCTTTCTTTTTAAGTATGTTTTTGTTCTCTTTTTTTTATTGCAGGGTTCATTCAGGTTAAGATTAATAATTACATTTGATGGCAATGGGGTAGGAAATATTGGTTATTCTTGAATTTGAAATTCATTATGTTTCATATTTATACTCTTTCTAATATTGTTGTCGTACTGAATTGTTGAAGATCTTTTGAGCCTTTCTTTTTGTGTCCAGTTTGAATAGGTTCTATGGGATATGTGTTCGGTTTCTTTAGTTTTTAAGCTATTGGTGAATTTTATTGTTTTTAATTGTCTTCTGCTTTCAAGTAGGTCTAGACCACATTCTCTCTGAATTTTCTAATTGTTGGTATTTGAAACAGAACCAGTGATTAATTTGGCCGCTTTTGCTTGAACACTGTCTAGTCTTCTTTTTAGTGATGAACTTGAGGGAGCCCAAACAGGTGTTGCATATTCCATTATTGGCCTTATTAAGGTGGTATATGTTGTTCTGAGAATTTTGGGTTTTGCTCCCCAATTTGTTCCACATAGCCTTCTCAGAATGTTTAGGTTTCTGGTAGCTCTATTTGAGGTGCTAATTATGTGTTCTGTAAATCACAATTCCAAATCAAGTATCACACCTAGGTAATTTGGAGATCTAATCTTATCAATTATATGGTTGTTTATGCTTATTTTGGAGTTAAATTCATGGATTTTTTCCTGCCAGTGAAGGAGACCTATAGGTTGTGTTTATTGGGTTTATTGTCATTTTAGTTTCATTGCCCACTTCTCCAGTCCTCTCATTGATGTGTCCAGTATTTTTCTGATATTTCTATACTGCTACTTGTGTGCCATATGGCTATATAATCTGCATAACAGGCAACTTTTGTGTTTTCAGTGAGGATGGATGTTGTTAAGGTTGTGTCGTAATTAGACGTACAAGAGCTCAAACTTGACCATGGCCAACAACAAATGTCCAATTTATATATACATATATTTTTACATAAAGAGGCTTTGAATAATACAAATAATATTCATCTATTTACATAAACAATAGTTAATATATAGCGAGAAGAGTAGAGGACTGAGCACAGATCCCTGAGGTACACCAGCCCATGTTCTTTAGTCCTTGGAAAATGCTCCATTGACCCGAACCTTTATCCTTCTTCCCCTTAAGAAATATGCAATCCTGATTAAGGTATTTCCTCTTACTCCGATGTTGTGCAGCCTTTCAAATAATTTCTACACTCGATCAAAAGCTGAGGTCATATCCAGGAATACGGCCGTTGTCTTTTTTGGCGGTTTTTCCTAGAAATCTATTATTGATTGACAGAGTAGAACAGTTTATCAGTTGTACAGTGTCTGGATCTTTAGGCAGTTTGGTAGAAGTTTATTTTATTATTGTTAGTGAGCCAGACTATGAGCCTAGAGTGGATAATTTGTTCTGTTATTTTACAAAGTATGCTGGTAAGAGCAATTGGCCGATAGTTCTTGCATTCCTTGGCATCTTTGTTTGGTTTCAGTATTGGCACTATAATTGATATCTTCCAATTCTTTGGTAGTTTACCAGTTTGCCATGAAATCTTCAGTATTCGTAGGAGTTGATTTTTAGCTTCGTTTCCAAAGTGTTTAATCATTTGACCAAATATTAGAGCATCTCCAGGTGACATCTTTGATTTAACTTTCCTATTGATGAGTTTAGCTCATTCAGTGTGAAGTCTCTCGAGTAAAAATCTTGTTGATTGTATTTCTTGCTTGTTTATCTAACCTGTTTAAATTATTTTTTAGAGTCCTGCCTTCATTCGCAAAGCTGAGTCTGGAAGTGCTTGAAAGATATTCAGCAATTATTTCAGCCATATGTTTGTTCGTTCTCGCTATTCATATCGGTTAGAGTATTGGAGGATTAGTGTTGGTTTTGATTGCTTTATAACACTAATTATATTCCAGTGATGGCTTTCCTTTTTTGGATCCATTTTTTTCGCAGAATTCTGCCAATTTTTTTAGCAGAATTCTGCCCATTTTTCTCTCTCTCTATCTTGTTTGAATATCCAAATTTCTTGTTCTATTTTGAGACTAATTTCAATGAGTTCCTTTATAATTTCTTCTGTTTTATTTGTTTTAAGAAGTTCATTGATATTGTCTCTCTCTGCAATCATTGCCTCGATATTGTGGTTTTTCCAGAAAAGTATTCACAGGTCTTTACGTCTACCTCTAGGTATCGATACTTTTGCAGGTTTGGATATGTTCGAAGAGAATTTTTCCAATTTTTTGTCAATCGTTCTGTGATTTAATTCTTCGTTGCACAGTTCTTCAAGCTTTTCTGTGAATATTTTTCCAGTGTTATTTTATTCTGTTGGAAATTCTCAATTTTGAATTTTAGGGTTGTTAAAATTGGTCTGTGGTCACTGATTGCACTTTTTAGAATTTTCCATTGTGTTGTGGGTGCGATGTTTTAATTTATCGCTGTGATGTCTATTGCGGATTCTGTGCCTGTGGACTGGATAGATAGGTGTTTTTTTCGTTATTTAACGGTGTAAGGTCGAGGTCGGTTAGCATGTCCACAACCTGCTGACCTTTGTTATCGTGGACAGGTGATCCCCAAGTTGGTTTTTTGGCGTTAAAATCACCAAGTATGATTGCGATATCCGAAGACGCTTCACTTAATGTCTCTATCAGGCCTGTATTGATGCTAGTATTATCGTGGTGATAAACATTTATGATTGGAATTGTTTTATCTGTAAGATATGTTTCTATTGCCTGAGCTTCTGTCGCGCATTTTCTAGGCTTACTCTGATTATAGGCGATTTCCTTAAATTTGGTTACTAGAGTTTTAATCAAAACAGCAAGTCCTCCTCCGAATTTTCCCGGTCTGTCCTTTCGTAGTGTTATATAATCTTTGATATTGAATCTCAGATTTTGATTCAATTTTGTCTCACGAGGACAAGTAATATGTACATTCTTGTCACAGAGAAGACAAGTCAGCTCTTTATTTTACTCTGGGTGCCATTTATATTGAGTTGTAGTAGATTGAATTGTGTCCTCGAAGTAGATTTCTCATCATGAGCTCGAGCTGCAGCTCCTGACGCGGCGGTTACCCCGGACGCGGTAGCATTACTGGAGATATCAGTTTTGCTCTTCATTTGAAAATGGGTGCCGTTGCAACGTTAGTCATCTTGGAAACGAACCAGAATTTGGTCAAATATTCCAAGGGTCCAGGGGGGACCGCAAGGAGGTGTGGTCGGACTTCTCCCCTTCCCCCTGGAATGCCGTCACTACAGGATAAAGCACTCTTGGTGAATGTTTTAAATTGTGATTCAGAATCTGCCACTTAGCTTTACGAGCGTTTCGTTCCTTTAAAGATATTCGAAGCGGTAAAGGACCAATGAGTTGCTACTCTCTAAAGAGATTGATTAAAAGTTTTGAGGAAACTGGATCTCTGGAAGCAAAACCTCGAAGTGGTAGACCATCGACATGCAAGTCAGTGGCTGTTACGGTTTTGCAGAATGCTGAAGCTATTGAAACGTTATCCACATATGGAGAAAGAAGTGCTAGACAGGTTTCTCGACAAACGGGGATTTCGTATGGAACAGTTTGGAGAGAACACACATTTAGAATTTTTCTATAAAAATACCCTAACAAAATTCAAAGTTTTCACGAGTTGAAGTCAGCGATTTTGAGAAGCGTCGAGAATTCTCTGCATGAGTTTTCCGGCAAATTGATATTAATGAAAACTGGCTGTCAAATGTTCTAAGAACAGATGATGCTCACTTTTATCTAAAGGGAAAATTTACTTTCAAAACTGCCTCATTTTAGCAACAGAAAACCCTAGGATTTTTACAGAAAAACCACTTCATCAGCACAGAGTTACAGTTTTGTGTGGGTTCACTTCTTATTTTTTTATTGAGCCATTTTTCTTTGAAAAAATCGATGGAAGAACTTTTAAAACCGTTTTTGTAACTGGTGAACATTATGTTCAACTTTTGAGAGAAAAGGTTATCCCATATTGCAGGACAGACAAGCACTAAGCGAAATAACATTCATGCAAGATGGAGGACCTCCTCATATCTCCCGCGGAGCCAAACAATTGCTGAAGGATACGTTCGGTGAAATTCGTTGATAAGTCGCCACTTTATATACCAGTGGCCTCCAATATCACCAGACTTGACGCCTTACAATGCAGGCGGTGTTTGAGAATGAAGGGCGCCACATTGAGCAAGGATTGTGACCTAATACAAGAGAGAAGGCAGTTACCTCATGTGTTATATTTTGCAGCTCTTTGTTTTGGGTTATGGGAATAATAAATGCTGTCCTCACATTTTGACTCTTTTTTTTTCTGTGAACAGTAATTTTTTTGTTTGTCATTTGCCCACATCTTATATTGTGTCGTGCAGGCCAAAGTATTATAACTTCTCGAATAGCACTGATATACACAATTTTACCCCTTATGTTTAGTTTATAGCTTTTCGCTCATTAGAAGAAATAGCATAAGAAATATTTTCTGTATCCCCCCCCCCCAACTTTAGAAATTTTGAGCAAAAAAATAATACAAAATGATTTTACTACCAAGTTTTTAAACGCAAAAAGTCGATTTAAAAATGATTTTTTTAGGGGATACATTTTAAAAATTATGTACAGTACAATAAACAATGATAACATTTGACAAACCCATAGGATATTTGGAATAAAGTACGACAAATATATTTTGCCACTCCCCTCTATATTTCATTTTTGGATCATGACAAATATCCAGTTAAATAGTCAAGTGTCGCCAATTAGTCAAGAAACTATACATTCCTTATAGCACGAAATCCTATTAGTAGTGCCATCATAATTTTTGGTACTATATAAACATTTCAAAAATCGTGTATTGATATCAGTAGTTATTTTCAAACATTCAATCTATTTCACAAATTCCATCTAAAATATAAATATTTTTTGCTAAATGTTTTAATTTGCATATACCTATTTTACATATCACAGCTTGTATTTAAAAATCGTCAACCAATTCTTCTAACCTTTGGCGAAATGGTGTTTTATCGATTTATCATTTAATATTATTAGGGTTCTTTCCTGGTATTCAAAAAGGAAAAATACGTGTCGATCAGTTATATTTTTCAATTTATCAAACAATTTGGCCGCTGAATCTCTGATTTGGTAGAGCGCCATCTAGCAAATATAATTGTAACTAAAATCAATTTCGAATTTTTCATTATTTGCCATAAAAAATCCTATTGCATCCTGAACACAATGGTGTTTACCGCATTGCTCTAGCGCAAATATTCGCGGAGTTATTAATTTTTAAAGTTGTGCGGGACTTTTGGATCACCCTGTACAAATGCACATGTTACAGTCTATTATATTATGGTGTGTAGGGGTTCATGACTGTTCTGAGGGCTTCACATGTATACAAAGAAAGAAGTGGTTTAACTTTACAATTAACAAAGTGACATAAGTTCACTTTGCGGGCATATAATTATCTGTTTTGCTTTTACTTCTGCAAAATTTAGGGTAAATCAGAGCAATATTTTTAAAGAGAGAAAAGGTTCGTTTCGAGATTAAATTTCGGTTATTTAAAATCTGCAATGTTTGCCAAGCTCTCAACTCTTAGAATAAAATTACAGATCACTTCCAATTTGTGAAATTATAAAGATATCATATTAATGTATTCGACAAGAGAAAATATTAAATAGGTATCCTGAATAAGAGAAAATATATCTATGAAGTAGCTAATAATTTGACGTTACTAAAGTAATTGAATAAATGAAGATAAATATATGGAGGAAATATGGAAACAATGAAATTCCCTCAATATGTCCCCCACGGTATAAATTATTCATAAGGGCATCAATATTTTACGACAACGGCCAATTTAATTTTTAAACTTTTTTAGTTTAATATTTAATTAAAAAAATCGATGTTTGTGGAATAAAATGCGTTTATATTTATTTGAAAAATTTCAATAGCGCATATATTTTTAGTGATTTATTTATTCCTCAATTTGATAATCAATTTCAGCTTTAAGTTTATTACCCACGATTTTATTCATTTAATCAAAATCTTTACATACACAATAATTTGAAATTTTTTTACATATATACAGGGTGTATCAGGTAAGGTGGGAATAAATTTAGTAATACAAATATACTTAAGGTTTTGAAAATTTGCTGTATTTACCATTCTGTAGCCATATTCATGTAAAATGTAACAGTAAGTATTTGATATTTTTATAGAAGCCTCTGACAGGGAAAAATCTAGCCTTTAAATTCTCTTTATTAAAAAAAATAATTATTATTTGTTTTTATATTTGTACCAATCCAATAATAATAATATAAATCTATTTTTTCACACACATAGTTAGCAGAATATAAAAAAACGTCATTACCCTTGTGTTTTCCTCAATATTTTGTGCTATATTGACATTGTACTATTATTCTAAAGAGGCAGTTCCAGCGTTAACATCCGGCTCTACAAGAGGCTATCAGTTTGACGTCGCCAATGACAATCACAATGCTGAAACGCGGAATTCATAAGCAGCTGTGAGAGCGAAAGAGTCGATGTCGGTCCTAATGTTGACGAGTCGAACCTCACGACCTGGTCTATTTTAGTGATTTTTGAATCTTGGATTCTCTATTCCGTATCATCACGTGGTAGCCATTTTCAGTCCAATAGTACAAATTCGGATTCGCCCGTCGGTACCTTTTTGATATTATCATTTTTAGTCTCATTTTTGGAATTCGGATTCTCAAGTCAGTATCCTCACGACGTATCAATTGTCATTCATTTTGTTAAATCTCGGAAACGTCATTATGTATCCTTAAGACATGGCCATTGCTGGTACCATTATTTAAAATATGATTCACCAGTCGGTATCCTTATTACTTAGCAATTGTCAGGTCTATTGTTTCAATTTGGATACGACATTTAGGATTCTCACGTGTACCCATTGATAATTGTTAAAAATAGGAAAATCCAATTGGCATACTCACGAAGTCTCCATTGTTACGCCCATTTTTCAAACTCATAAACACCAGTAGATATCCTTTCGTAGTAGCCAATTTTAATCCCATTGTTGAGACTCGGAATCGCAATTGCGATTGGACTGACAATGGCCACGTCGTGGGAATGCCGACTACCGTATGCGAGTTTCGATGAAACTGTCAATGACTACGTCGCTAGTACACCGACAATAAATTTCGAATTTCAACAATGCGAATGAGTGCGTCGTAGGAATCCCGACTGGCGTTTCTGTGTTTAAACAATTCGAAAGACAATGGTTTCCTCGTGAAAATACAGAGTTTCGAATCCAAATTTCAAAAATTGCACTGTCAATGGCTACGTCGTGAGAATAATAAATAGCAAATCCGAGGTTCAATAATAGGACTGATAATAGGTCGTGAAAATGCCAAATGAGGTTTTTGAGAGTGAAAAATGTGAATGACAATCGCCATTCGTGTGAATGACGGATCTCGTATCCGAATTTAAAAATAGGACTTACAATATTTAACCGATGAAAATATCGACTGGTGGATCAGAGTTTCAACAATTGAACTAACAATTGCTACTACGTAAGAATACCAAATGGCGAATTCAAGTTCAATCAACGGTACTTGCAATGGATACGTCGTGAGGAAACAGGCTGGCAATTCAGAGTTTTACTAATTGGAATGACAATGACCGAGTCATGAGAATAACGACTTGTGAATCCGAGTTTCTACAATAGGATGGAAAATGGAAAATGTCCACGTTGCGAGAATGCGGATTCAAATACTCCACAATTTCAACAATGGAACTCAAAATGAGCACGTGGTGGGAATCGGGCTATAGTTTTTCATTTTCAACAAATAAATGACGTTTCCATTGTAAGCCCAATTTTTGAAACTCAGATGCCCTAGTCGGCATTTTAACGACGTGCTCATTGTCATTTCCATTGTGGCAACAAGAATCCAACATTTGATATCCACATGACGTTTCATTTTTTGATCCTGAAATAGCACTTCAAATTATATATATAAATACACTTCAATTAACATTTATTAGCTAAAAACCTCGTAACGCTAGCTGTTAACTAGAGATAGAACTGATAAATTCGGCATCGAATTTGTTCCATTATGTTTATTTTGCATATTTTCATCCATTAATGTTTTAATTATAATAATTTTGATTATATTGTGAATAGCAGACATCATATCGCCACGCTGTAAGATTCAAAGGAAAAACAGGGTAACGTGGTAAGATTCTTTAATAGAACACGACGAGCTTTCAGGCAGCAACTGCCCTTCTTCAGGTCTTATACAAGTGTAGACAAAGAAGTGCCATATTTATAAGCGAAAATATTTACATATATACGCGCAAGGAATAAGGAATTTTACATACTGAAGATTGGAAAGGGGAATTTGCATATTTACAAATAAAAATAGAACAAACTCTGTGTGAGAAATAGAGGCAAGAAAAAAAAAAAAAAAAAAAGGAGATAAAAATTAAACCTGAAGGCAAAACACGGAGATAAAAATTAAACCGTAAATAACAATAAAACCCAGAAACATATCAGCGAGTGAGGCCGTAAAATATTGTATATTGCGGTGGGAGATCAATCTTCCGGTTAAAACTGGGAGTACAGTTGGACACCAGTGCTTCCAGAACCAAGCGTTGGTACTTGTTTCCAATATCCCTGTATACAGAAATCGTATCGTCTAAATTAAAGGAATGGTCGAAATCTGCCATGTGTTGAAAGATGAGAGATTTTCGATCTTTGGAACGTATATTACGGTTGTGTTCGCGGATTCTAGTGGCGATGGTTCGACCAGTTTCACCAATGTAGCATTGCTCACAATCGTTGCATGATATTTTATAGATGCCGTTATTGAGGGATAGAGGGTTAAGTTTGATGGAGCTTTTTGTTATGGGGTGCCGTAAGGATGCTTCTAGGGAAGGCGAATTTTTGAGAAACGTGCGAATACCGAATTTTCGTAAAAATAACGCAATATCAGAGTTCGTGGTCGAAAAAGGAAGGACACAGACGTTTTTATACAGCGGAGGTGTAACTTTTTTGTGGTTCGGAACGTAAAAATGGCGGTCAATAAAATTATGAGGGTAACCGGCGGATAAAAGATGGGTGTAAACGGTACGCTTCTCGATCGTTCTAAATAAGGCAAGGGAACAATGAGTATATACCCGTTTGGAGAGAGTTTTTACCGTGGTGATTTTGTGAGAAACCGGGGCATGTGATAAAAAGTGTAAATAGGAGGGAGTGAAGTTAGGCTTGCGAAATACGGTGGTCTGAAAAGTGCCATTAGTGTTGATGACTAAAACGTCTAAAAACGGGATGCAATTAAAACAGGATGGGTTGTGAGTAAAACGGAGATCATGATGGTATGAGTTTAAAACCGTGAGTATGGGGAGATGGTCGGTATCACGATGGAGGCAAAAAATGTCGTCAACGTACCTCGACCACATCTCGATCCCCAAATGATTATGGGAAACTAACCACCGGTCCAGATTAGACATAACAATATCAGCTGCTATTGTGGAAAGAGGGCTGCCCATAGGGGAGCCTCTCATCTGTACAAAGAAACAGCCATTGAATTCTAAAGCATTCATGTCAAGGCAGATGGTGAATAGATCCAAGATGGTTTTTTGATCATTACTAGGAAGAGTGGAAGAGGAAAGAAGTTGCTCTAGGCCATCTATGATCAGAGAATGCGGGAGGCACAGAAAGAGTGATGTCACGTCAAAAGTCGACATGGTGAGACCACGAGGTTGGGGGACATTCTTTAATCTTGTAAAAAATTCAGATGGATCTTGTACCGAGTAAAGATTATGAGTTTTGACCAGGGGTTTTAGAAGGCTAGAAAGGTATTTGGCTAGCGGTAAGGCGGGTGACAGATGGTAAGCAACTATGGGTCTAAGGGGGACACTGGGCTTATGGGTTTTTGGTAGGCCATATATATATGGAACCCTGGAAAGATTGGAGGTAAACTGCTGGAACTGATCGGGAGTAATGCATTCGTTTCTTCTGAGCAATCTGAGTGATGATTTGTAGACACCAGAAGATGTGGTCGAGGTACGTTGACGACATTTTTTGCCTCCATCGTGATATCGACCATCTCCCCATACTCACGGTTTTAAACTCATACCATCATGATCTCCGTTTTACTCACAACCCATCCTGTTTTAATTGCATCCCGTTTTTAGACGTTTTAGTCATCAACACTAATGGCACTTTTCAGACCACCGTATTTCGCAAGCCTAACTTCACTCCCTCCTATTTACACTTTTTATCACATGCCCCGGTTTCTCACAAAATCACCACGGTAAAAACTCTCTCCAAACGGGTATATACTCATTGTTCCCTTGCCTTATTTAGAACGATCGAGAAGCGTACCGTTTACACCCATCTTTTATCCGCCGGTTACCCTCATAATTTTATTGACCGCCATTTTTACGTTCCGAACCACAAAAAAGTTACACCTCCGCTGTATAAAAACGTCTGTGTCCTTCCTTTTTCGACCACGAACTCTGATATTGCGTTATTTTTACGAAAATTCGGTATTCGCACGTTTTTCAAAAATTCGCCTTCCCTAGAAGCATCCTTACGGCACCCCATAACAAAAAGCTCCATCAAACTTAACCCTCTATCCCTAAATAACGGCATCTATAAAATATCATGCAACGATTGTGAGCAATGCTACATTGGTGAAACTGGTCGAACCATCGCCACTAGAATCCGCGAACACAACCGTAATATACGTTCCAAAGATCGAAAATCTCTCATCTTTCAACACATGGCAGATTTCGACCATTCCTTTAATTTAGACGATACGATTTCTGTATACAGGGATATTGGAAACAAGTACCAACGCTTGGTTCTGGAAGCACTGGTGTCCAACTGTACTCCCAGTTTTAACCGGAAGATTGATCTCCCACCGCAATATACAATATTTTACGGCCTCACTCGCTGATATGTTTCTGGGTTTTATTGTTATTTACGGTTTAATTTTTATCTCCGTGTTTTGCCTTCAGGTTTAATTTTTATCTCCTTTTTTTTTTTTTTCTTGCCTCTATTTCTCACACAGAGTTTGTTCTATTTTTATTTGTAAATATGCAAATTCCCCTTTCCAATCTTCAGTATGTAAAATTCCTTATTCCTTGCGCGTATATATGTAAATATTTTCGCTTATAAATATGGCACTTCTTTGTCTACACTTGTATAAGACCTGAAGAAGGGCAGTTGCTGCCTGAAAGCTCGTCGTGTTCTATTAAAGAATCTTACCACGTTACCCTGTTTTTCCTTTGAATATTGTGAATATATTAATTGGAAATCAATTCTCACTGATAAATGCAAGGTGCGCTAATCAATTCCCAGGAATATTCCCGTTAATATATATATATATAATTAATATTTCTCAAATTATGCCCCTCCTGCCTCAATACACCTGTTTTAACTTTTTTTCTCTTCAATAGTCGAAGCAGGAGATAAATTATCTTTTGAGAGGTGTCTCAAAGTTACCTTAGATTCAGCTTATATCATGTCAACGTTTTCAGATTTCCTTCTTTTTAAATTCCTTTCCAATTAAGGTAGAGAAAAAAGTCATTTAGGAGTAAGTCAGGTGAATAGGGTGGATGAGGGAGCAGTGTGCTTGAAATCTTGATCAAGATCTGCAAGAGGCAGTGTGCGGTCGCGCATTATCGACGTGAAGTATCCATCCATTGTTTTGCCATCTTACAGGTCTTTTAAGGCGCACTGCCTCTCTTAAACGCTTCATTATCCCCAAATAAACCTCTGGGTTAATTGTTCGTCCAGAGGGAATAAATTAATTGTGGAACAAACCATTAATATCGAAAAGTGTAACGAGCAAACCTTGCCTTTTAGGGTTTCAGTACCCCTCTTTCAATCCATTGGCTGATTTACGTTTGATTTCTGGGTCATACTGATACATCCATGTCTCATCCACAGTATTAATTTTTAATTCTACTCTGGATCAATCCGAATCATTTAGATCATGTTTTTACAGAATTTTATTCTTACCATATTTTGTTCCTCTTTTAGAATATGGGAAACAATTTTTGAAGACGTCCAGATCATGTCCAAATCTTTTGTTACTTTTTGATAT